>PNEQ01037544.1:82999-95498 GCA_003012365.1 Medauroidea extradentata
TTTTTTTTTTTTTTTTTTTTTTTTTTTTTTTTTTTTTTTTTTTTTTTTTTTTTTTTTTAAGCAAATGTTAACGCCACACTTCCAAGCATACGAAGCCTTTGAAAATGTTAACTGGATATGTTTTCACGGGCAGGAGTTTTCCTAAACAGGCTCACAAACTTTTCTCTTCTAATTACTGGCCGAGGCTCGTGGGAAATCGAGTTAACTTGTAAGCTCGGCAAGGAAACTGTGAGTTCTCCGAGCCAGCAGTTACAGCTGAGACAGGAACGCCAAGCCATTTACGTATTTTAAACTGAGCGAGGAGCGTGTCGTTAGCACACGAAGTAAGTGAGGCTGCTTCCTGGCACGTTGATATTCACGACAGCTATGCGAGGCTGGTGCAATTCGAAGCTAGATAATAAATAATCCATAAAGTTGTTATGGGACTGTGTTCTACGCACTAAAACGATATCAGCGTAATCAACAAAGTGTGAACATTTTTACGTTAAGTGGTATGGAAAGGTACGGTGTCAAGCGGACGACTGGAATAATCAATTATCAATAAAATCGGAACAACTTTTCAAAATTCCATGAGATTTGTTGTGTCGAGTATTTTTTTTTATCAGCGGAACTTTATTTATTTATGTATCACTATGCGGTAGTAGTATAATTTACATCCGAGTAAAAAATTAAAAACTTGTTTTAAATAGTACTCGAAACCACAAAAGTTACATAACGTATAACTGCAATATTCAAAATTTTTAAAATGATAATATCTAGGCCTCTATAATAATCGAATTTCAACAATATTTGTGTTTTGATTTGAAAATAATTTTACTATCCGAAAATCCCTGCGCGAGTGGTTTACGGATGTCGCTAACAAGTTCACATAGAAAGTCACTAAAAATGTTGCCAAAAGGGGAAACGATCTGGTCTACGAATTCGTCCGGTCACCGAATACTTCCCCTTACCCTCTCCACAAACCAAACGCACCGCCTATTCGTTAATGGTGTCTTATTTACCATTCCTGCCATTGGCTACGTTTCAAGATTGCCACAGAAGGAATGAGCTTTGCGGTAGCAGGCGCTCATGAAATAAGTTGGAGGCAGCGAAAGAGGGTCTAGGTGATCTCCTGGTCCAATCACGAGATGGCAGGCAGGACTCCTCGGCAGACTCTGTGTCTTTCCGGATATCAGGCTTTCATGAAATTGTTGGAGGCAGCGAAAGAGGCTAAGTGCAATAAGAAGTAAATTACTTACCCCCTACTGGCAAACCCCTTGTAGTTTTTTTCTGCGAAACACATTTTGACCAATTAACCTCCCTTGCCTTCCTTTTCCCCTGATACTTTCGGAGAAGAAAACTACGAAAATAGAAGGAAAATTAATTTTTAAACATAAATAATATTTTTTTTTCTTTTTGTCGCAGGATTCTGCTACTGATTAATTACACGTATATAAAAACATAAAGGTACAAAAGTCGTTGGAAAGTCGCTTAAAAAGTATTTTCCTTGGGGAAAAATATAGCCTATATACACACACAGGCACGTCGATTAAAAATGATAGCCAGTGATAATCAGATTATTTTATTATTTTCAATTTGATAATAACTGATTAGAGCAACAAAAACTCACTAAATTTCCTCCATTTAGACAACCATATAAGGTGATAAAAAAAACTCGCTTTCTCGCCAACTGCATTGAAAAGTCGCTGTATCTAGGGATAATGTCGGTAAGTTGGCAACACTGAGAGGAAAAACTAATACAGGACGAGCCAATCACTTAAATCAGCGTATCCCCGAGTTTGATTCTGGAGTGGGGCCTGTACAAACGTGATGTTTTCCTATTTCTACGCCAATCGTCCAGAACTTCGCTCGTTGGGAAAAAAAAATATTGCATGGAAATGTATAAATAAAGACAATTCACGTTTCTAATAGGATTTAAAATGTCTGCAACACGAAACATAGAAGTCGCTGGTAAAGTTGCTAGTCCCTAAAGATAATAATATCTCACCAAGCAATATGTAGTGACATAGTCGCTAAGTTGGCAATCCTGAAGGGCGTCACTTACCAAGTGATTTGAATGATTTTAAGTAATCAGATGAACATGATTTAACGATTTGTACCACATATGCTAACGGTTACTAATTTTCGAAATGAAAACACTCTTAGATCAGCGTGAAACGCCACAAACAAGCAACTGCGCAGTTTTCTAACACTTCTTCGAAACGAACAGACGCTGCTAGACACGGCCTTTGCAGTCTGTAGCTCTAACCAGTTGTACTGTACACGTATCTTCGATGTGGCACTGCGGTGGACTCTGCTGCAGACATTCCACTAAGTCGCCGTAGTTGAATCTGCAGTAAAACCTTTGGACAGTAAGTTTCCTTGTTAGGTCAGTGATAGGCGCGTAGAGGTGTCACGATATTTGACGCGCATTTATCACTCGCCCGCGTCTGTGCAAGCTGACTTCAAGAAGACGACACTCATGACAGAGATGAACTTACATTGCAGCAACCTCTGCTGTTTTACCCAAAAGCCAACACCGAGAAATAACAGTAACAATGTTAGCAACAAATTGTTAACAAATTCTAAGCTATGGTACACTATTTTAGAGCAGCGTTGATAGCAAAGTTGAAGACAAAATTTGCCGCTACATTGCTGATAACATTGTTAGTAACATTTGTTAGCATAATTATTTGATCTAGATCGCCCTAGAATGGATTGGGAAAATTATGTTATAAACAGTGTTAGCGACAAAGTTATTAGCATGTTTTAAAAATTCATAACTATTGTTGCTAGGAATTGTTTTCAACAAAATGTTAGTAACAAATGTTATTAAAATTTTTTAAAACATTAACAAAGTTAATAACATAATTTTTCAAATATTGTTAATTACATGATGTCAACATTTTTCAAGCATTTTTACAACATTGTTAGGCTAGTAACTTTGTTGAAAGCACGTGTTATTAACAATGTTATTGATGGTGTAAACTAGGCTTTACGCTTTGTATTTGCTGATAAATCGGTAGCAACTTACTGACCAAGGTAAATGTCGGGCGACGAATCCGAACCTGACAAACACATCGAACCAGAAAGGAAAATATAAAAACTTTCCATTTCCTCTCGCACTGAGAATGAAATACATAACTTTTAATGACATTATTATAAATTAAAATCTTATGTTAGTCTTTAACAATATTTCTATCAGAATGTTTTATTAATATAGTATAAAATGCTCAATTGTCCAATACTCAAATAACTGAGTTACGAGGTCTTGCAATTAAGGTAACGTAGTGTTGCGTAACTTCATTAAGTGAGGAATGTGGTTTATTAAGGCGGTATGAACATTCATTTATAACTTTTACTTTGGCCGCGAGCAACTGAGTCAGTCAGGAGTTCACCTGGAGCGAAATTTTCTTTCAAATGTGTTTAGCACAGAACTGACTCATTTATTGTGTTTGGATTAAGATACACACTACTCACAGTTAATTGAGAATTTTTAACACTCTTTCAGCAGATGTTGATGAAGCTGCCTGACGATAAAATATTTGTCTGTCTCAATCATATTAAAAGACTCCGCATTTCAACAATTTACTGTGCTACAAAAAAGAGGAAAACATAGCAATAATAAATAATCTGTAAAGTGTATGCGTAGTTGCTATCGATTGTTTTGTGTATGAAAACACCTATTTGTTAATAGACTTTCGAGTATGGTAAAACCACATTAAGATATTCTGTAGAAATATAGGTTGCACCGATTTGAACAAAACAGTCAAGGTTTGACAGATCATCCCAATGCTTACTTCCGCCTTACCTGTGTTTTAGACTTTATCGCTAACAAATATTTTGTTTTGTGGTCTCAGATTACAACTTTAGAGCACATTGAAAGAAAGGTAGATAGACTAGTGGTTTCTAACCACTCGATAACGTTTATTAAAGTAGTAGCGAAAAGTGCAAAATAGGTCGAAAGCAAAAATTTAGTAGTGCCTGATAACTGCTTATTTTACTGTAAAGAGCTTGTATCGTGTTCTGAAGCTCACCCCCTCCCCACTCTTGGAACACAATCTTCTCATTTATAATTAATACTAACTTTAAGCTGGAAAGTTAGGCAACGATAATCTTACACACTCATAATGACTTCCCTTACGTAGCTGACATGCTGTTGCAAATAAATTGATTTAATTTAATTAGTTTTTAGTATTTATTCAGTATGGCCTAAAATAAGGTAGGGATACGAAAATATAACTTTTATTTTTCGCAAACTTTTAGACGAGATATGAGACCTTACTTTACGTGATTGGTTTCTTATAAGTATTTACCGCATGACGCTGATTATGTTGTATTATTATTCATAGCCGCAGTATAAAAAATGTCAAATAAGTGATTCAGTGTACCTTATTTTGGGCCATAAAGAAGAATAAACTTCCTTATGTTATGTGTATCATATTGTTATGAAAAATAAGAGCCTGCATAGCGGGGGTGAGATATTTTGGTCAGCTCTTAACATCGAGGTTTTTATCCCTGGTGAGGAGTGCCGTGATGTATGGAGCAGCACCGGAATGACAGAACGAGCGAAACGGGAGATACGCGAGAAAACTGGCCGACCAGTGGCATTGTCCGGCACGATTTCCACACACAAAAAACCGGCGCCCGACCCCGCCGGGAATCCAACCCGGATCATCTTGGTGGGAGGCAAGTGGTCTGACCACCGCGGTCCTGCTTAGGAGACGAAGCTAGCGGCGGCAATTATTGCTGTAGATAAACTAGCAAGAACCTCAGTTATTCTCTCCATCCACGCTGACACCGGAGTATAATTCAAGTTATCTGAGGAAAGTTGGTCTGCTGTCCAAAAGTCTTCCAGTCATCAACAGCTCACCGGGATGTTCCTGGCTAGAGATCTACGACGTATACTTTCTGCCGACAACCAAACCATCTAACATCAGTCTCTGACGTCATGCTAACTGTGAGTTCTGAGGGTGTTTAAGAAGACACCCTTCATCACGTAATAGCATAAGTTAAATAATTTGTCAGGTTTCTTGAAATACGTAAGAAATCATTCTGTAAAACGACAAAAATCTTAAGACATGTATTTTAAACTATAATTAAAGGTACAACATTTCGACGCCACAATTATTTCATGAGAAAGGCAATAATTCACCAGAAAAATTGCTTTTATACTTAAATGGTGTTTCACGAGTTCTAAGCCACGAAAATTTTTTTGACCAACCTATTTGACAGACCTGTTTATATACGCAATATTGTTTGTCCTAATTTCAAGAAATGTACGTGGATGTGTGAGAAATGGAAGGGATTTGTCTATCGATTTGAATGTAGAGACATGCCTTTATGTTGTACAAATGTACAGGAAATATACTTCCGTGTAGCTCGACGAAGATGTGCGGCGAGTCCATCACGCACTCGTCCGTACTTCTGCACTCTCGAACATCGACTACGGGTGACCTTGCTGATGACGACATTGAGCTGATTCGCAATGAATTTGATTGGCTAGTTCGGACGCGAATAGCTGAGCCGGATTTTCGGCAGTATTATGCGCTCTCCTGCGGCTCTTCCAAGAAGCGGCAGCCTTGTTACGTCATATAGAGGGCAGTGTTGTATATTTCAACGAGTGCTGTGTGTCAAGTTCCGTCGAGATCGGGACTTTCGCCATCATGTTTCCGGTGCTAGTTTCTCGCCCACAACGTATTTGCTTGCAATGATGTCACTGGCTTGGGGAGGGGAGCGAATTGTGTATAAATGCGGGGTTTTGGTGGAAACGCACCAGAGATTGCGATGCTAGGTACTAAGTTAAGTAAAGGAAACAATTTAAAACTAAGCTTAACTTAGAATGTCGAGGATTGAATCTATGCCTGTTTGGGCTCTCATGGAGAGGAAAATATTAGAGGTTGTTAATAAAAATGTTCTAATCTGCTAGGGATTATTTAATGATCGGGTTGTTTGATAGGCATTGTTTTTATAATATGTGGTTCTTTCTTGAGATGACATGATAAATTGTAAAATTGGAAATTTTACCAAAGAACTGATGTTAGGGAAAGACGCTATGTTGGCTTTATTAAAGTAATTAATGTATATTTGTAAATGAGCTGATTATATTGCTGAGATATATCTGGGAATTTATATTGCTGTTTTTTTGTAAATTTTTTGTGTTTTGTATTCAAGCAGTTTTACTATTTTAGAAAAATCATGAATATTGTGTCAAGGAGCCATGTTGGTTTTTGCATTTATTAAATGTGCATTTTGTGTAAAAGAAAAATTAATATGTTAAATTGAATTAATATTTTTTTTATTGGGCTGAGAGGAGAAAAGAAAGTATAAGAAATCCATATTTCTCCTAATTATATTTTTCACAAAAGTTCATTTGTGTTTGAAAATTTTCTTTATTCCCTTCTTACTATCTCTGAGGTGTATTTAACAATTATTCTTGGTTTTGTGGTATACAAACAAAATGGTGAACTATCCGGCGGGCACCTTGGCAGGCCTTCGGGCAGAATAGCGTACCAATAAGGTTTGTAATTTATGCGTTGAGTTCTATACACGTGTAATCAATATAAATGTATTTGAACGTTGCTTTACGCCGTGCCACTTTCTCTTCAAAAATTGATATTTGAAATACATTTCACTACTGCCTGAGTTCCATTTGGAGTCGAGTCCTGAGTGATACAAACCTCTGTGTGCGGCGAGGGTTGACGAGCTCCGTGTGAGCCAGCATGTAGGACGGAGGAATCCGACGAACGTTCGTAACGTCATTTCTACGTCTGCCGCTGTCGTTAAATATGATTTACTTCACACAGTTCCCAAAATACTGGAGGTGATGTGGTTCTGCTTCCACCAACACCAGTCCTCTCTGGCGCTCTTGCTTGTCATACTGTATCCAAGTAGCGAGGAAGCAATAAGGGAGGCACTGATATATGCATCATCTCCCTTCTTTGTATCGTTTACCTTTGTCTGCGGGTATCCTGCGCGTTCTGGGCCTCAAGACCCGAGAACTCTAAGGGCCAACTCTTTCTATTTTACTTACCGACTCATGGCCTCTACACGCAAGACGCTAACTAAGTCCTAAGCGGTATTCACAACCACACTTAGTTTATGTATGTAGGCACGCACGTGCGTAACAATTTTGGGAATTGTCTCAGATCACCAAAGAATCTAGACGTGCTGATAAACGTTTTAACGTTTGTGCAGAATTTCGGAAGCAAATCGTTAATTATAAATAGTTTTGCAACGAAACATAAACAACAATTGACAACAAAACGAGTAAGTGTTTTAAAATGTATTTCATGTTGCAATTGATTTGTTCTTATAGCTACTTTTAAGACGGAATCACAGCCACACCGTAGCGTGCGTAGTGTTCGAATTATAAAGTGAACGACTTTGTTACGTACGTACCCACGCTACGCGAGATTGTGCATGGTTGCATACAACCTCGGTATTTATATACTATTACGCACACGTAAGTGTGCTGTGTGGTGGTTGTGAATCCAGTTGTAGGGTCAGAGACTTGCCGTTAACGTAACTTTAAGGTGGCTGACTGTCCAGACCGCTGACTGGTGTGCAGAGATTCAACTTAGAGACGTTTATTTGAAAACGTTCTGTACATACCTAACACACCTCTGCTTATAAATACCAATAAAAGTTGTTACATTTGTTGTGCCAATGTCATGCCCTCAAGTAACATTTAGAGTTTATCTTTAAGTTGTGAAAAATTGCAGAAATGGATGTTATTGCGGTCCTGTTTAAACAAGAAACTCTCACTGCAGAATGTTGAAAAGCACAGCCGTGTACAACACAGCATTATCTTGAATACTAACTCATACACCACAGATTGTGACTTTTGCTAGGCTAAGGCATACTGCTCGTGTTGTATCATCTTTACTGAGTCAGCACTTAATCCTCCAACGTGCATAATAACTCCATTCTTGTAGTCCACTTATATACCCACATAACGAAATAAATATAATGAACTCATAAAGCCTACTTCAAGTTTACTATACGGAATACGGAAATACTTTGGTTCGTTAATCAGAAAGCATAAGATAGCACAGAAACTAAGTATCATGGACATAGGAACCACGCGGTATGTTTCGTATAAGGATTCAAATTTTTAACTGTTGAGTTTACACATATCTTCAGAGCAGTACCTATGTAAAAACACATTTGCCTCGCAACATTTATTTTATCCACAAATGCACTCTGCTCTCTGTCAAATTATGCATTTTATAATTTTATCACACGTAAGATTTCTAGCTCCTTGACTGTTTTGAAGACTGTCATCTGTGTACAGTTCTACAGGAATTTTATTTTCATTTTTATGTATGCCTACTGCTTAGTTTGATTGTAGAAAAACTTCCTGTGGTAAGGGAACACATTGCTTTTCCATTGAAATAGCTGTAATAAAAGGCACTACCGCACAACTGCTGATAACTGGATTTATTACATGAGATGGACAATACAGCAGGTTTGCAGACAATGGTTTCAGCTAGAGATAGAAATATCGAAGTGAAATATTGAAAATGATTTAATGGATATTTAATAAGTATTCGACATAAATATATGTATATATAATATTATTTATTAATGTTTTTCCTTGTTTACAATATACTTCATACAAATGCGAATTTGTCATAAAAAATCTTTTATCAATGGAAAATAAATTTACAATCGCCGATTTAGCATTATTTAAGGAACGTACCCGAGATAGTGACATCACGTATCTATGAAATTGGTAGTTCCATTTGACAATAGACAAGGGGAGGTAGTAGTAATTCAGACATGACGCATAAGCATAATCAGTTACGGACTATTGCAGGTATAACAAATACAGTATAAGGCAGAAGCTAAACGCAGTATTCGCTTACATGTGTCTATGATTTTGATGATGTATAAACAGAAAAAAGTAATTATAAAACCCTGACTAATCAAAAAGTATTACTGTACAAGGAATAATCAATCGTGTTAAGCGATCAAGTTTTATGTTCATTTAAATGTCAGAAATTTTATATTGTTTCTTGAGAAAACATGTTCTATGTAGTTCAACATTAAAGGGAAACATCAATCACCATAACGGATTTTTTATCTTCGTTTTTTCAATTAATTCCAAGTTCATTGATAGATTGTTGATCATAGGTGTTAGGGATAGTTAGTAGGTATAATATCTACTCGGTAGTATTGCTCACGTGATCGGATCTACTCAGCCTTTGGATGTTTAACGGTTATTTCAGAGCGTACATCAATTCTAAGAGTAGTACATTTGCGGTCTATTTAAAACAAGTACTAATAGTTTCAGCGGAAAATAAAAACACCAGCAACCCGTTACACTATATATATATATATATATATATATATATATATATATATATATATATATATATATATATATATATATATTTATTTATTTTACTAATATGCTATAGGACCACAATTTACGTCCACTCATGTTGTTAAACATAAAGTAAGCCTGCAGCCCACTACTTGTGGTTCACACACATAACTTGACTGAATAGTGCATATGTGCAACATGTTACGAACCGTAAAATCCACATTAGAAGCTTATCTATTTAAATTATAAAACAGTATCTCCCTATCTCTGATTACTTAAGGCGTTTAACAACAAGTATTACCGTCTTCTCAAACATACGAACAAAATACCCACATGGATACGAATATATTAAAAATATTGTATCGATATATCGAAGTTTGAATACCACTTATTTGTGTGATATTGTAGAGCCAAAATATCGAATATTCACACACACACACACACCTACATATATTCTAGCAGTACGCCGCGGCTTTGCTCACGTGTATTACTCACAGCAGATACCTCTTTGTACACCAGACAGGTAGTTCAGTCGACAAGCGTTAGAATGACAAATGTGCTAGTTGAGTTAACTCTGCAGCAGGATAAGTAGCTATAGCTGTCCACGTGAAAAGCAATCTTAAGATTGTCCCTGCCAGTAACAGCGACTTTGCTTGGGCTTTATTTATAGTCACAGCATAGTTGACGTTGTGGGGTAATTACTGACTGCTAAATGTAAGAGGTTAATCGAATGAAATACGTTGACTACGTGGTATTAAGACTGATTTTCCTCGAGCACAGCCATTGGTGATGGTGCGCTCAATAACATATTTGTTTTTTAAACCTTCACTTGATGTTGAGTGGCATTAAGGAATTTTGGCGGGATAATGTTTTGCTGAAATATAAACGTTTTTGGTGTCACAACCTTGAGGTTAGTGATAGTATATGCGGGCTGATGCTGTCGAGGAACTTCAATAGATAGCGGACTGCATAATACATTTTCATTACTTTTGAACGACTTCATCCAAATTACACTAATTTCATTTGCCTTCCAATTACTTTTTGTGTGAGACTTGCATGTTTGCAGAATCTTTAAAAGGAATTTCAGCCCAGAACCTCCAGAACGATAGATCGGAGATACAAACAACTGCGCCACATTACGTCGAAATTATTCATGAAAACGTTATTAAAAATGAAATATTAATTTCCTGTGCTCATAGAGGTTGTACAACACGGCGTCTCGATAGAGCTGTAGAAAGACACTCCTGTATAATTTTCTCGCATGTCGTACTTCCTTATCTGATCGTCTGCATTGCATGTTCACAAACAGAGTTTTCTACTTAATTAAGTTATTTATTAAAATAAAAAAAATACTTCATTACTATTTTTAGGCACTTAATGTAAGCATCGTTCTGACGCGAATACAACCTCAATATCTCTACTGGTTAGATAAGTATCATCGGCTGATGGAAAACATCTTCTTTTTTATGTGCGTCGTATTAAAGTAAAATTCAGCACGATGATAGGCCGTAGGGTTCGAGCTCTATCGACATTTCTTCGGAAACACATTTCACCCTCTTAGAGGCCGAATTTCGAAAAATCCCTTCTTAGTGCTCGCCTACGGCCTGAGGGGAACACACACAAAAAAAATTCAAGATTCTAGGTCCAGTGGTTTGGGCTGTAGTTTGATATGTCAGTCAGCCAGTCAGTCAGTCAGTTCTCATATATATATATATATATATATATATATATATATATATATATATATATATATACATATATACATATATAGACACGTACACCTAGCTTCAGTGCTGCACACGTCATTTTCTAATATTCTGTTCCCACGACCGTTCTTCTGATGCCCTTGTCTTCTTTAGTCTGTTGGACGTACTTGTATGAGAGACTACGTAAGAGGGTTGGCTCAGAAAATATGCAAGTTACAGTCGCTGTATTCCCTTGGGTCTAGTGACACAACGAGCCAACATTTCCCTGAACCTCTTATCTCACATTGTTTCTCTGTGGGGACGAAAACTTCAAAACTAAACTAAATTGCTCTCAGTTCGTAAGACCCATAATGTAGTCACTGTCAGGGATCTGCGTCTGTAATTTTTTCAGCCCCTAATAATTTCTTTATACGATGCCACATTCCGCGTTATCACCTTTATGATGCTAATTCGTTATCTGTTATTTAAAACGCCTCTGTCACTGTCTTTTAAATGTACGTTGATCTCTGAAAGCAAATATAGTTTCCCAGCGCATTGTTACGAGCGAAATTGTTTGAAAATCGCCCTCAAGTTTACGTTACGTTTTATACTCATCCTCGTAGGAGAAAAATTCGATTGAAGTAAATCAAGAAAGAAGAACGAAGTCCATTAAGGGCGTTCACGTACAATCATTAGTAGTTTTATTTTTGCACTGCATAGTGATCGCTCTATAGACGTTACTTATGACTAATTTTCCACGTGTAAATTTTTTTTAACTCTCATAGTTTTCCCATAGTGACATGGCAAATTCAAACATTGCAAGTTATTGGAACATGATAATAACAAAAACCAGGTGTCTTACTCGAATGAAATAACTTACACTGAAATTAGATATTCTAGGCAATATGCTAAAATATTTAAAAACACACAATAAGATTCATTTGTACTTTTAAAAAAAAATCTGAAAATTATGACAGTATACTTCATTTTAGAAATATTTTTAAAAACTATTACGGACTGTTGCGAGTTTTTAAATGTTTTATAATATTGCCCATAATATCTCATTTTAGTGTAAATTATTTCATTCGAATAAGCTACTTGGTTTTTCTTATTATTATGTTCCATAACTTGCGAATTCTGACTTTATCATGATGCTGTGAATCAACTGTGAGAACTAAAAAATTTTTCAAGTGAGAAATGTAGTCACAAGTAACGTCTATAAAAGGAACACTATGTCGTGCAAATATAAGATTAGGAATTTTTTTTCACGTGAACATCCTTAAGGGCCGGTTGTATCAACTTCCAACTAACGTGCGATTAGCTAACATAATGTTATCTTATTCTCTTGTTAAACACCCAGCTGTGTTGTAACAGCTATTTTTATTCCCTTGTTAGCTACCTCCACGACACATTCCTGTCCTTGACATAGTTTCCTCCGTCGATAGCGCAATATACAAACTCCCTGCAGCTAAACAAGACGAATTTCGCTGGACTGTGCGCACAC
>PNEQ01037550.1:0-82858 GCA_003012365.1 Medauroidea extradentata
CTATGTAGTTACCTGGGGACCCGGTGCTTCTGCTATGATTGTCCTTGTCAGAAGTGGGAGATGAACATTGACAAAACTGGCAAATATTGAATATGTTACCGTGTCATGATAACGTTAACCCTTATCTTAGGTTATAGCTAACTAGGACAGTCGCTGATCTGGCAGCTATGTAGTTACCTGGGGACCCGGTGCTTCTGCTATGATTGTCCTTGTCAGAAGAGGGAGATGAACATTGACAAAACTGGCAAATGTTGAATATGTTACCGTGTCATGCTAACGTTTAACCCTTATCTTAGGTTATAGCTTACTAGGACAGTCGCTGATCTGGCAGCTATGTAGTTACCTGGGGACCAGGTGCTTCTGCTATGATTGTCCTTGTCAGAAGTGGGAGATGAACATTGACAAAAACTGGCAAATGTTGAATATGTTACCGTGTCATGATAACGTTAACCCTTATCTTAGGTTATAGCTAACTAGGACAGTCACTGATCTGGCAGCTATGTAGTTACCTGGGGACCTGGTGCTTCTGCTATGATTGTCCTTGTCAGAAGTGGGAGATGAACATTGACAAAAACTAGCAAATGTTGAATATGTTACCGTGTCATGATAACGTTAACCCTTATCTTAGGTTATAGCTAACTAGGACAGTCGCTGATCTGGCAGCTATGTAGTTACCTGGGGACCCGGTGCTTCTGCTATGATTGTCCTTGTCAGAAGTGGGAGATGAACATTGACAAAACTGGCAAATGTTGAATATGTTACCCTGTCATGCTAACGTTTAACCCTTATCTTAGGTTATAGCTAACTAGGACAGTCGCTGATCTGGCAGCTATGTAGTTACCTGGGGACCCGGTACTTCTGCTATGATTGTCCTTGTCAGAAGTGGGAGATGAACATTGACAAAACTGGCAAATGTTTAATATGTTACCGTGTCATGATAACGTTAACCCTTATCTTAGGTTATAGCTAACTAGGACAGTCGCTGATCTGGCAGCTATGTAGTTACCTGGGGACCCGGTGCTTCTGCTATGATTGTCCTTGTCAGAAGTGGGAGATGAACATTGACAAAAACTGGCAAATGTTGAATATGTTACCGTGACATGATAACGTTAACCCTTATCTTAGGTTATAGCTAACTAGGACAGTCGCTGATCTGGCAGCTATGTAGTTACCTGGGGACCCGGTGCTTCTGCTATGATTGTCCTTGTCAGAAGTGGGAGATGAACATTGACAAAACTGGCAAATGTTGAATATGTTACCGTGTCATGCTAACATTTAACCCTTATCTTAGGTTATAGCTAACTAGGACAGTCGCTGATCTGGCATCTATGTGGTTACCTGGGGACCCGGTGCTTCTGCTATGATTGTCCTTGTCAGAAGTGGGAGATGAACATTGACAAAACTGGCAAATGTTGAATATTTTACCGTGTCATGCTAACGTTTAACCCTTATCTTAGGTTATAGCTAACTAGGGCAGTCGCTGATCTGGCAGCTATGTAGTTACCTGGGGACCCAGTGCTTCTGCTATGATTGTCCTTGTCAGAAGTGGGAGATGAACATTGACAAAACTGGCAAATGTTGAATATGTTACCGTGTCATGCTAACATTTAACCCTTATCTTAGGTTATAGCTAACTAGGACAGTCGCTGATCTGGCAGCTATGTAGTTACCTGGGGACCCGTTGCTTCTGCTATGATTGTCCTTGTCAGGAGTGGGAGATGAACATTGACAAAATACACCAGATGTAAATATTTGAATACTGTCGAATAGTACATAAAGGATTATTCATTGTCTAGCAAACAAATGTGAAGGAAATTGCAATAGTTATTATTTCAGACAGCTTCTTTACATGTTTAGTAGTAATGAATAAATTGATTTACTAAATAACGATTCTAAACTAAGAGTTATGGTGCACTCATGTTCTATGTGAATATTCCATTGCTTCTTTTCTACTTATTTAAGGTTGGATAGTAGTGAATATACTACATTTTTGCCTAACATAACCAAACACTGAGCTAAATAAATGCAAGTATAGTTGATCAAAGTTCGTTGCGTATTTCCTAGAGTTCTTCTGATTCATACAATATTAAATATGCAGCACGTCCATGAATACTCTTACTGGTTTTGTGTGGATCAAAATGCACATTCATTATTATTAACAGTGTAGAGAATTAGAAAACCATTAAAGCCTCCTGCATTATCCTCCAAGAGAATAATGTTTGCATGTCAACTATATTGGTTAGTATACATTTTTGTAAATTTAAGTTACAGTTGGATGACTAATTACGGCTGGGTATACTGCTGTTAGGGTTTCGTTTATATTATTTCAGGAGTTAAAAAACTTAGTTTAATGATTCGTGAGAGATACTTCGTAATCGGAAGCTGGTCGCAAAATGGTGCACATTAGTTAAACATTCTACTCGGACAGAAACCCATCTATCAAACATTGTTCGAACGCAACAGGAGCAACACAGCTAGTAAACGTATATGTAAGCGACAGTGGTAGGAATAATCTCAGTATCTAACAATTTTAGGTTTATTAACCTTGTGTATTAGCATCGAATATGAACAGTAACTGTTCTGACGCATAAATATATCAGGGAAATAACAGATTTCCTGTAATACATTATGATGTTGAAATAAAGCGTCCTTCAAAACTATCACAACCTATCCGATTCCTGAGCTTTCAAACTAATTTTGTACGAATTGTTACAAATATTTTGATGATACGATATAAAAGCCAGCGAATATAAATGTAAAAAAAATAAAACAATAACAGCTACATTTTAAACAACATACAAACTTTTTATTAAACATAACCCAAATTCCTTATCATGTACTACGTGCAGCAATAACTGTACGTTTGCTGCACTTAAAATAAATTTTAAATCTCTTTGATTAAAAATTAATTATATTTGCAGGCTCGCTCATAAAACGAACTACACGACTCTTAGCTGAAAGCCAGAAAAATGTATAATTTGTTTGCTGACACAGTGAATTAAAAATATATATCGTATGGGGAGGATACCTGAGGACAGGGTACCGTACCTCGAGTGCAGAGTTTTGATTGGACGCTCGTAGGCATCTGTATATCCTGATATATGACATGAAATGGAGCCCTATAATGGATAAGTGACGGAATAGGAAAGGGGAGGGAAACGGAAGATCCCCGAGAAAACCCGCCGGCCAGCGGAAATGTCTGCCACATTTCCCACATGCGAAATATCCAGGCTGAAACCACTGGGGATCAAACCTGGATGACCTTGCTGGGAGCCGAGTTATCTGACCACTCGAACACCGCGGCACCGAACAGTGAGTTGATTAATCTTAATCGAAAGTGTTTTAAATACGACGCCTGAAAAATAAGTGTTTCCCGAATATTGTTACTTACGTAACCAGTAAATGCAACACAGGACCGGTGCACTTTCGGATTCATTGTTGCCAGCTTAATTGCAGTGGTAAAACCTATATATTTATTTGACTGAGGTTGGTAAAACCTGCTCTGAGAATTCTCGTTCTTCTTTTATTTTCAGCCAATCGAGTTGCCAAGTGTTTGTTTGATATTATAGTCATCAACGTGCCGAAATTGAGACCAGCAATAGTTTAAACAGGGAATACAGATGAAAGTACGTTTTCTTTATGGTACAAAATAATATGCGGTTATCTGTATAATTTAGCCCTCACAAAACATGTAAAATTACTAATAACATTAATTATTTTATTGAAAAATGTTAAATCAACCTGATGTAAAGGTAAGGTAAGGTAAGTGGGTTTTACGTCTCGTCGACAGCGAGGTCATAAGATACAACTTGGTACAATGACAGGAGCTGGCAGTGAAGTCGGCCATGGCATTTGTTACTGAATCGTCCCAGCATTCGCTTGGAATGATTTTTAGTAACCACGGAAAACAGAAATCAGTATTGCCGGACCCGGGGTCCGAACCCGAGTGCTTCCGAATACGTGTCCAACGTGTTACAGTTGCGCAATCTCGCTCGGTAAGCCCGATGCCACAAATTATATTAAACTATCTAAATTCTTAATATTAAATACCTAATAATATTCGAGAGCCGTAGTTAGTGCAATGATTGTTAAAACACTCTGCTAGCAGTAATTTCATCTACAGCTAATATAGTAATTAATAAGTACTGTCAATTAAGGCCATGCCTGGTAGTTTTGCAGTGATTTCGAAAATAATTTTTCCAAAATGAACTAATATCTCTATCACAAAATCGCTACATTGTTTTGTCACTAATACATCAAAGTTTCTATCTGAATTTTTCCTTTGCAATGAACACAATGGATTTTTAGATTCTTGCACCCAAAGTATCACATATTTTAGCATGAAAATGAGCCAAAATGGCACAAAATATTTTTTTTTACTGGCAAACGACTCATTTTTTTAAAGCCTACGTATAATTGTGCATAATATGACTTCACACGCTCTCAATTTTTTTCAACCCATTTGGTTGAAAACTTTTTGAGTTTTTTGCACCAACGTGAAAAAAACTACCGGGCATGGCCTTAAGGAACAAATATATTTTTTTAATTGTGCAGTTTAAGTAGGTCATTTACCATAGTAGTATAACAAATTAAAAATGTCCGTACAAACAACATTATAAATACTAATTGCACAGTGCAAACTGTAAGTGTAAATGTGTTTCACAACTCTGATTTCTGCAAACCTTTCTTACTAAGTTTATAGCATTTTAAAAAAGTTTATTGGAATATTATGTCTAATATTTTTCGGAGGACACATGCTAAACATTTGGTTGGAAGAGGGGCTCGTGCCTCTCAGTTTGTTTGTTCATACAATTTTAGTAATGTAAATTTGTGCCTAACATATCTGGAATTGAATTCTTCGAAAGCATTTAACATTGTCCAAACAGTGAGTGAGAAATACATATTAATTTTATTAAACACTGTGTTATACATTTTCTGTAACAAAGAGTGAGTTGTTATCTTACTGTTGGGGAAAAATAATTATATACTGACCGGTTTAAGAACCAATTATCTATTATTTTTAGTGAGAAATAAACTTTACTTAAGAAGTAAATCACCGTTTCGAATACTTTAATTATTTTTGCACCCAAGGAAACAAACTAATTTAAACTTGTAAACATTTCAAAAGCCTTAAGAGTTACTTTCGAAGAGAACTGTTGTTATAGCCAAAAAACTACAAACCGGTTTACATTTACGCATGGGCTGACTTCTATCAACAGAAGGTCTTCATAATTTGTAGAAGAAAATGTATATATATTTTTTTTGTCATAAATGGTGATTTAAGACACAGAATATCAATAACCGTTCGACTAACCAAAACACAGTAATTCGACGCGCTAATATAAAATGGCATGCTTGGCAATAATTTATATTTCTGTATGTGCCTAAGTTTCTGCACAAAATCTTCTGTTAAGAATTGGCTGACATGAAACAATTGTAAGTAAGTGCAAATAAAAGCTGACAAGAAAAAAATTGTTTCTACTATATCTAATGAACCTACTGTCCTCAATTTGGGGTCTAAATTAACCAAAATGTTTAACTAGGTCAAGGTAGGCCTGTATCTAGAAATATAAAATTTCAGCTTTAATTTAATGTTACGCCAAATTCTATTAAAGTATAACTACAAACGGTAATTATGAGTTGAACAAAGATTGGAATTTACATCGGTCAAGCATATTTTGAAATACATGTTATAAGAAGTTATGTATTCACGTATAGTTATCAGAAATTGAGGAACATATTTTATTAAACATAGTATTAATATCTTATAGTCTTACTTAGTAATAAACATTCAACGAATTTGATAAAACTTGTGATATTCTTCTTAAAATTTTTCAATAAATAGTATTAGTTCCGAACAATTTTTTTATTTAACATAGTATTAACAAAATATTTAAACCCAAATCACTTCACTACCAAATGCAATGGTATGGAGTGTGGTAGCATTCAGATAAATTATTCTCTAGTTATATTATTTGACAAAAAGCTGAACCAAACTGAAATTTTTTTTAAATATTACTACAGCGTTGAACATAATTCTTAAAAGTAGAGTCTTATTACTAATATATCTTATGCATACCGGGTTGAAGAAGAAAATGGTTCTTCAGATAACAAGCACGTTAAAAAAATGATAAAATGTGCGCTACTGTGAAAATGTGAACAAAATACGTAAAAAAATGCCGCGTATTACGTGTATCGAATATGATGGAATTGTAAAAAGTAAACAATTCCTAAGAGACACCGTGTGGACGAAACTATTATACTAGCTACACTTAAAATCATATGGTCACCGCGGAAACAACCTACATAAAAGTGTACTCACATAAATTAAATAAGTGGCTTAATATAATAAGTACCGAATTTGACGAAATTGTAATAACTAATTTCTCAGATATCTCGTGCGATTAAATAATTTCTAAATAGCTACAATTTTGATGTATAGAACACGGCATGCAAATAAATGAAAAGTCATGTCAACCTAACTAACGATATTTGTGACCCAATAGTGATGAAATTCGGAAATATTGTTTCTTACCAAAATATTTCGCAAATGGCTTCCATTTAGGCATAGATAATACAAACAATATACATACAAAATACATAAAAATCTAATTATTGGAGGTATATACGTGTAAGATAGTTGATGATGTTCTGAAAATGTATTGCACAGAGACCACGGATGCCAAAACATGATCAAATTGCAGTATTTTTGTAAAAGAAACACGCCAAAAATTATTTAAAATGTCAAGTCACTTTATTAAGAGCTATCCGTATACCGAATTTAACGGAATTCTGAAAAGTGGTTCTTTATGTTATCCGAATATATGAAATGGTCAATATTTGCACAATACATTAATAACACACTACGTAGTGCAATTAATTTAGTTTCCTCTGAAGTAACTTAATTTTATTTTTTTATACAGGATGTAACAGAAGGGATGGTCAATAATTCACACACGGAAAGTATTGGCCAAAAGAAGCTACAAATGTCCAATAAACAAGGGTCCGGAAATCAGCCGTTGTCGAGATAGAGTACATTGTTTGTTGCAGTTGATCAGTATGCAGGAACACATGGCATTTCTAATCTTTAAAGAAGGTGCTCAGAATGTTGCCTGTGCGTCTGAATGCAACATTGAACTCGTCTCTGAAACGAGTTGCGAATCCTCTCAGGCAGTCCTGGTGTATTCTATAAATACTAGAAGGCTGCTTCAATCCGCAAGCGTAGTTCTTCAAGAGAGTTGACCTCAGTAGCATAGACCAGGCTTTTGACATGACCCCAGAAATCCATGAGATTTTAATCCGGTGACCTTGGAGGCCATGGCACAGGTCCTCCTCTACCTATCCAATGTTGACCATACCGTCGAGTTAGAAGCCGGCGCACACGTAATTGAAAATGTGCTGGAGCACCGTCATGCATAAACCACATGTAGAGGCGTTGGTTCAGTGGAACATCATCATCATGAAGCAGATCTGGAAATACATTACGCAGAAACTGCTTGTACCGATCTCCGGTTAGTCTCTGCAGGAAGTGTGGTCCAATTATGCGGTCTCCGAGCAGTCCGGTCAAGACGTTCAACGAAAAACGTTGCTGATGTCGTGACACGTGTGTCGCATTAGGATTGACATCGGCCCAAATGTGACAGTTATGGAAGTTGAAAATGCCGTCACGAAAAAACCCAGTTTCATCCGTGAACAGAATACTGCTTACAAACAGGGGGTTCAAAGTACACTGTCGTTGCATCCATTGGCAGAAATTCTCTCTAGGAGGGAAGTCTGCATTATTGAGAGCTTGCACACGCTGGAGATGATACGGATACAGTAATTGCCGATGTAAAATCCGCCACACACTCATATGACTCAGCACACGCTCCTGGATAGCAATCCTCCTTGTTGAAGTACTCAGACGTTCGTGTACAATGTCTAACACCCTTTCCTCAACATCAGGTGTTATGGATCTGGGTCTACCTTATCGTACATGATGTGCGAAACTCCCACTTTCTCGAAGGCGATGAAGTAACCTCGTAAATGTACGTCTGTCGGGCTGCCTGCGGCGAGGAAAAGCTTCTTCATACAATCGTGCAGCCTGAAGTGCACTGCCATTAGCTTTGCCTTACATGAAGTGCATGTGAGCGTACTCTTCATTAGTTTAACCTCCGTCCATGGTGCCTTTACTTTCGTAACTGATTGTCTGTACGGCACAGTGCATGTAGGGAGCGAGGGGAGTAGTTGCGCATGCGTCAACAACCTGATAGGCGAACACATACCTTGAGATACCAGCGTCATTACCTAGGAATCCAAACGCGTTTGGAGTTGGTTCCCAATTCGACTTGTTACGAGAACTCGACAACGGTTGATTTCCGGACCCATGTTTATTGGACATTTGAAGCTTCTTTTGGCCAGTACTTTCCATGTGTGAATTATTGACCATAACTTCTGTTATAGCCTGTATATTTTATGTGTGCCTGTAAAAAATAATACTTTTTTTCGGGTATATGTACAACGATAACTTTGCTTCTAGTGCCAGAAAATTTCATAAGGTAGCAGATTATTTGTAGAATTTAGATTTCATACTTGATAGTTGAATCAGTCTAATGGAAAAGGCTATGTCTTAACTTTCTTTCACAATCTCATATTTCTGGAACGGATACATGTGATGTGAAAGGCCGATTTCTGCGTCTCACGTGCACGCCTCAAATTTTTTGGTACCCATAGAGTAGATCATAGTAAAAGCCCGCATGTTAAAAAAGGCAAATACTTTTTCAGTTGACTAGGTTTCAAACATTATAATTATGAAAAAGAAAATTATATAGTTTTGCAAAATGTTTTCTGAAATGATAAAGTAAATTGCATAAAATTGTGTGTACAATACCAGTGTATTTAAATTTGCCACATCTCTATCACAAATATGCCCTTTTCACGCGTAACCGAGTGATAATTTACACAGTCAAACTAATGAGAAGTTTCACGGATACGTCACGGAATCAAGCTGAATACTTAAATAATTCTAAAAGCAATTTCTTATATTATTACTTTTCTTTGCTGTCCTTTATAACTTAATTTTAAGGAGATGTGGCATTTAGTAACAGACTGGTTAAATTAAGTTCATTCTAGGAAAATCGTTACGAATACTTCAGACTTGGTGACTTGATCACAATCGTCGTGGGAAATTTCTTAACCTTTATTATTCCCATTGGTTTTTTTTTACCTGCCATGTGTTTGTAGGAGAAGAAAGCTGAGCTTCACTTTGGACTGATATAGTGGATGAAAGGATACGTAAATAATATTTTTTTTATTTCGTTCAGCAAAATAAAGTACAATCATGGCACATTTAATATGTGCGATTAAAAAGGCATATTCTTTAATATTTGCGTCGTAAAAGATAATCGCAAGTATTTCAGTTTGTCTTCAGTCTTAAGAGAAATAGTGCAGTTCAGAGGCAATCCTCGGAATAGCGTTACGTGTATAGTATTCTGCCGTAGACATATTAATTAACAGTAAATATATTTTTCAGATAATGTAAACTTTACAAGCTACTGTAATTATGTAATGTGGTCTTAGCTTTGAATTTTGCGTAATCCGAACTTAAAGTGTATTATACTGGCCTTGGCTCGCTCAAGCACTTTGGCGGACGATTGTTTCCTATAGTTCCAAAAGTGGCCTTCTTCAAAAATTAAAATTTTGGAGTTTGCGGCACTAACGAACTCTCTATGAAAGCCTACGTCAACGTAACAACCGAGTGTGCTCCAAAACGCATCGAGTCACATATAAATGACGTGACAAATATTTGAGTCTGTTCCAAAACTTCCCATTTTCGCACATTGTCTGTTCCATAAGGTACATTTTACATTCTGTTCCAAAATGGTCCTTATCCTTGGTTAAAATTGTGACTATTTCCAGAAGTGTGTTCCAAAATGTTCCTTCTATGTTTTATTGTTACACCAGCCAACAATTACAGCGTGTTTGGTAGCAGTGGACACTGAAATGCTAAACAAAAGACTGCGTCTTCAGCTTTGTGTAATAACAAGCTTTTATGTTCATGAAAGCATTGCTGTTTAAGGATTTATATTAGTGTTTAATTAATCGCTGTAATAGTTGCAAGCAGTAATGTTTTAGTTAAACAGCAAGGAAGAGGAAGAAAACGAACCAGGGATCCCAGTAATTGGGAAAAACACAAACTAGAACTGTACAGGTAAGAAACAATGTTTAAACAAGGCTTATAGTACAGTGTAAACACTACATTTTTTAGGCGATCTTTTATATTAAAAATGTGGTCTAATATTAAACTTTAAGTAAAGCCTTATTAAAATGCGAATTAAATAAGAAAATAAAAATTAAACTCAATGTACTATTTTGTGGTATGAATGGGTTTGTTTTGCTTAGAATGTAAAATTATAGGTATACTGATTGTGTTATTTTTAATGTTACAGGCATTCATCAAAAGGATCTCCCATTCTACCAACTTGTGGGCATGCTTCAGCTGCTTTTCAGGGTTTAAAACTTTCACTGAGGGATATCAAGCACTTCCACGCCCTGTTTTACAAACATCGAGACAAGATTATGCAAAATCATGTAATTCTTAAGTATTGTTCAGCTCGAAGGCCACGTCAAAGGTCGGTCAAACCAGGCAGCTCGAAAAATAGTATGTCTATCTAGTACTATGTAAATAAAGCAACAATGGCTCCAGATATGGAACCGAAAATTTCCGTATGTCAGAAGACTTTCATACAAATTGTAGGTATTTCAAAGAAATGTGTGTAAAATGTTTGTAAGAAACATTACATCAAAGGTGAAGCAATAGTAGAAAAGAAAGGTGGTGATATCAGAGCTCGTAAAATTACTGCTATGAAATAAAATGTTACACATTTTCTTAGTAAATTTCCAGTTCATGAAATCCACTATTGAAGGGGGGAGGGGGAATGTAACTAGGCAGTACTTAGCTTGTGGCTTATCTGTGAACAAACTTTGGCGCATGTATAACAAGCAATGTGACAACGTTGATTTAAAGGTGAAAAAATGTTTTTTCCGGTCCTTTGTTAACAACAGTTATAACATTGGTTTCAAAACACCTGCAGTGGATGTATGTTCTACCTGCCTTCAGTTGAATGAGAAAGTTAAACATTGTAAGATAGAAATTGCAAAGAATGATCTGATGATCGAAAAACGAGTACACTCTCTCCGAGCAAAGGCTTTTTTTATTTACTCCAAGAAAAACGTGATGATAGGCTTGTATTTTCACTTGACAGTCAAAAGAATCATGTGCTGCCGAATGTTGCAGACCAGGCTACCTTTTACAGCCGGCAGCTGTACATTTATAATTTCACTATTTGCCAAGGTAAATACAAAAATCCCCTTTAAAAGACAGTGTCTATATTTATTCATGGAAAGAGAACGAAAGACCAAAAGGAGCAAACGAGATCAGCAGTTCTGTGTATCACAGACTGTGCTCTACCGAAATTTGCCCCAATGTTGCAACAATAAGATTAATGGCTGACAGATGTGCTGGCCAAAACAAAAATTCTGTTCTAATAGGCATGGCATCAAAATGGTTGACTGTCAATGCTCCTGATCATGTCAATACAGTTGAACTGATTTTCCCAGTTACGGGACACTCTTACATGCCACCGGACCGTGTATTCGCTCGCATCGAGAAAGTTGTTAGGAAGTTCGACACTATAACATATCCATATGAATATGAATAAATATTCTCTGAGCATGGAAATTATTTTCTTCTTGGTACACATTCAGTGCCAGTGTATGACTGGAAGCAACAAGTACAAGGAGTTCTCAATGCACCAGGCAATTATCATTTCCAGCTAAAACCATCGAAAAGGGTCATTATCAAAAGAAATCAGTGTGGTAATATTATTGTTAAAGGAGAAATGTACTACAGGACTGATATTGGTGTTTTTAAAGGACTTTTTCTGAAAGGGAATCTGGCAACAAGCATAACCCCAGAAATTCTTCCTACTGGAACACTCGTAAAAACCGAGAAGTTGAAGGACATTATGGCGATGGTTGGGTGAATGAAGAGAGACTCATTTTACACTGACTTACTAAAGAGTCAAGCGGTGTTAAGGAATAGAGAATCTGTTGGTTTGAATCCTGCTGTTGATGTGTTATGTGAACCAAATTACTAAGATGATACTGATTTGCGAATTTAGAACTGTGAAATTATTCTTTCTTGTTTGTAATATTTTGTGTTGGTTTGCTTACTTTTTTTTTGCTGCAGAATTGAGGAATTATGTTTTTTTTTATATTATTTGTTCATAATGTGTTTCATTATACTATTACTGCTAATGGTTCTAATAAGAGTTACGTTTTGTTTTACACACATTATTTTCTGATTGTTCCAATAGTGACCTTTTTCTCTAGCCGATTGTTCCAAAACGTCTCTATTGCATAGCAGTGTTCCAAAGGAGCCATTATCCAATTTTAATTTCAATATTTCTTATGATTATTTTAATAATATTCATCACATTTCTACAGGCCAAAACTTTCCAAGGATGCCTAACTTTATACATTTTATCGTTACCAAGCTTCGAAACAGTTTTCTTCGAATATCTCAAAATGCCATGGCATGCAGAAGGCCCCTTTTGGAACTATAGGACTCACTTACTCGCTCTGAACCTGCCACTTCGACTCTAAGAGCAAGGAACCGAACTGGTGCCATGAACTATTAGACAAGCACAAAATATGATCTGCTATTAATCGTTTACCCTCATATCCAAGTTTCTAGTGAAATTTGGCTGAATCTTCTCCCCGCGTAAGATGCTTAAAATTTAAATACTGGCAACATTAAGAGCCACTCTTTACACGTGCGCCAGTGTACCATGGCCTCAGTGCACAAGGGACTAAACTAGACTGGCCCGCAGTGTTGTCGGATCGCTGGAAATGTGAAATTTTAAGCGAAGACCCTGCCAATTTGTATCTAGTATTG
The DNA here is from genome assembly GCA_003012365.1 of Medauroidea extradentata. Lineage (NCBI taxonomy): Eukaryota > Metazoa > Arthropoda > Insecta > Phasmatodea > Phasmatidae > Medauroidea > Medauroidea extradentata. Next base: position 12,938 of record PNEQ01037550.1, read on the forward strand.
TATTGACCTGAGCAGTAAATAATGTATATAGCTGTGCTAAAAAAAAATCTGTTTTTAATAATGTTTGAAGGCTCGGGAATAGTATTTTCTATGCGGGTGATTCTTTTTTCTCAGTACTTTATAATCCTTCTCTGCAATGTTTACTTCCGTAGATGGGTACGTTGTAAATACGTGCAGTAGTTATGCAAATAAATAGATATTTTTAACCAGCTGTAGCGCAATTTGTTTGTGTAGCAAGCAAGCGCCTTAAGATTAGGCTACAATAAATCCTCAAACGTATATACTGCAATCACGTGTACAGAAAAAGTAGACATTTAAACATAATTGTCAAAGTTTGGCCTTCGTATACGACATGAGCAATCCGAAGATTTCTTGTGCTTCAGTTCGACTAACTGAACGGCACGCTTGCACATTGTAATTCTTCGCAGTTGCACAAAAACAATGCACTTAAGACAAACCTTCCATCAGTGCTGTAGTACGCTACAGAAAAAATTTTGAAAATGTGTATAAAAGTTTAAATATAAAGGCCTGGTTGAGTTGAAATTGCGGGTTGTGGTGGTTCAAGTGGCTGGTGGACTGTGATTGGCTGATATGGACAAATCACGAAGTGCAAGTGGCAGCTGGTTGTTTGTTATGTTGATATTGGTCAGAAATTATAGTTTCTATTACAGGCACTGGTTTTGTAATAAACAAAAACTTAGATTTCTTGAAACTTTGCTTTGTACAGTTAGGAAAATATTGTGTACAAATTTGTGAGTAGTAATTGTGTATGTGGTATAGGAATAACATTTATAAATACAATACTTCTTACAAACAAAAACATAACCGTAATATATTTTTCGTAGCAATGAAATTTTACCGAGATTTTTATGCAAAATTGTGTTCTAGGAGAAAAAAAATTTTAAAATGTCTGAAGCAGTCTCCAAGTATTTAAATTATTTTAAAATGAAAATGATATTAATTTTAGCAGACAGATTTCCAATTGTGACATGCGCTTATGAAAATTTGCTCGCTGGAGCAAAGTAGGTTATCTTGGTCACGTGACCAAGTTATGTCGATTACTTGGATGTAATGAACGCCTGTAATGCTATTCGAGGTTTTAAGATGGAATGTTAGCTATCATCATTGATGAATAGGCCATAAGTTGAAAATTTGATGACCAGTAGATTTCGTCATAGTTAAATTTTGAACTCTCAACCTACACCTTAATTTTCTCATGTTCGTCAAAACACCGTCTGATTGGTTGCTGCGTCGCGATCACGTGATCGTAGTTATACCCAACAGCCATAGAAATTGAAGTCCCGGAACTTTGTTTTGTACCTGTAAACTACCACAACAGCTAGAAGTTGGTGACATCACGAAAAATCCCGTTTAACTAAGTAAAGCCCACCGGCCACCTGCACATCTACCAGCAATAACAATTCTGCCAGGCCGTATAACCGAAGTACTTTCGGAATCGAATCTTGTTGAGTAGTATTTTTTATGTCTATCACTCTGTACTCTATAGTTCCGTTGTTACTATCTGATACTTTGACCAGAATTCATAAATTTTTTGGTCTATGGAAAGTTCTCAATGTTATGGAAGATCGCAACAGATGAGTATTTTTGTGCATAAAAGAGTAATTCCGAAGTACAACAGCTTACTTCATGAAACATTTATTGGTCCTCCGGGTTTTGATGTAAACGATATAGCATTTGTTATTCTGTGAAGACTCGTTGAGTACCGGGAAACAATGGATAAGTTTTTGGCCAAGAAGAAGATTATAGAATCAAACATTACTCGTGCCTAGAAAGCCGTTGACAATCTTACGAGTTGTGATACGAGTGGAGAAATAATGCACAAAAATAGTTTAATTAATGTAAGATAAAGTTCATAAATTACTTTTGGATTTTAGTATTGCCTCGAGCAGTACAGAGAACACAATATGTAAATACGATCTCGGTGAAGGAAAATATAGGCTTACAGCCTTACTTGTCAGGATTCATGAAGTCGTATCAGAAAATTATTATGAGTCCGTCGTCTAGAAGTGACGTTAGAAGTGAAGTTAGATTGCTCAAGCTACAGTTGCAAGTGCTTGGAAGCAACCTACAGGACTGGGTATCCTTCAGAGACTTGTTTGAAACCACTGTCCATAGTAATAAGAATATTTCGGGAGCGCAGAAACTTCAATGTCTCAAGGGATTATTACAAGATGGTGCAGCTGTATTAGTGAAAGGTATTCCGAACAGTAAGTGTTATTTAACTCGAAGCCTGGAACATATTAGCTTCGAGGTACGAAAATAAGCGCGGGTTGGTTAATGCAACCTTAAAACATGTGTTTTCACAAACAACCATTCAGCAGGAGCTGTAGGTATGTTACGTTGTATGTTTCACAATATTATCGAATGTACGAGATTGATAAATCTCTCTAACAGACTGTCAAGCACTGGAATACAGTACTTATGTTTTCTCGTGAAGGAAAAGTTAGAAACTGATTCCAGAAAAGATTGGCAACTGTTATTTACCTCTGACGAATTGCCAAGTTTTGTAAAACTTATGTGATTTCTGGAATAGAGAACGCGTGCATTATCTGCAGCAACTGGTTCCAAATCAAATACTGTTGTTGCCAGTACCAATTAAATGCGAGGAATTTGGATTCATTCAGTTTTGCTTGGTACCACACTAGAACATTCTTGATTCAAGTGTGCGGGAGCCCATGATCAGTATAAGTGTTCTGAAAATTTGCCAGCCTCAGTTCAGGAAATATATGAATTTGTTGCAGACAATGCTTAAGCGCTACTCACATATCTCGACAGTGCTACTCATTAAAAATGTAAGACGTATCAAGGACACCACAATACATTGCTACACGATTTACCTTTATCCGAAACACTAACCAAACTTAAGCAAGCGGAAGTATCATCTAATCTTTCAGTGTAGTTCTTTCCCTTAATGGTGTTGTTGTCAACAACATAAGTTCAGGTTCAGGAATGTACAGGAAACTTAATTACATATCGAGCCTTACTTGAATCTCGTTCAGAAGCTAGTTTTAAAACATAGAATAGTGTGCAACTGCTTAGATTAAAGAAGAAGCATTTAAGTGTCACTGTGTTAGGTTTAGCATTCAACATAATTGATCATGTCTAACCCTGCTCAGCTAAGTATTGTGTCTAACACTAGCTGCACTACACCTCTTACTATTAATGCTCTTGTGATAGCAACACTGACATGATGCCTTCCAAGAGAATTTACTATTCCCAAGGCCTCCTGGTTTCACATTAAGGGACTGAGATAAGCAGACCCCATGCACAATAATTCGAGGACAGTGGATATTCTTATTGAAGGTCACATGTTTCCACTCTTAAATAGATCAGAACACTGCACAGGAAATGAGAGTTCTCCAGGGGCCACCGAAACTAATCTTGGTTGGTTGCTCTCTGGTAGCATTCCTAATGACACATCCCCAACGATACCGACTTCTATTTGCGTTGATGTGACGATGTGAACAGAGTTTTTAACAAGTTTTTGTATCTAGACGAAGTTCCCTCTGTTTCTACACTCACTGAGGAAGAATCCTTATATGATAAACACTTTTATGTAAATCATGAATTAATGGAAGATGACAGGTATGTGTTGCGATTAATATATCTAGAAAATAAGCTAGAGTTAGGAGAGTCCTTGTCAGTGACCATATCACGGCTGTGTGAAGGATAGGGCATCAGCTATAGCACCGACAAGCCAAGTTCAAGCAGTATGTTGAGTTTATGGATGACTACATAGCCTTAGTTCATGTGAGCCAATTCCTTCAAACAAACTCAGAAGCCAAATCGTGAGATGTGTAACATTCCTCACGTTTAAATGTTTAAGGAGAGTAGGATAACTACAAACGTAAGAAATGTCTTTGATGCATCAACAAAGACTTCTTCAGGTGTCATCTTGAATGATGGAATGTTGTTTGGGCTCAAGATTCCAGATCTTTGGCTCCTGCTAATACAATTCAGAAAGAATACAGTTCCAATTTTGCGGATACATACAAGATGTATCGCCAAATCTGGGTGCATTCGCATTACACTATTTTTTAAAGAATTGTGTAGAGGTTATCTTGTACTGAACCCGTTCAAGTTTATTTATTTATTCGTAATCGTAAACTATGGCGAAAGCAGTTGGATATATTTTGTCATTCAACAACTCTGAGGCAAACAGTATCCCAGAGGCTCTGGAATTACAGAAAAAAACTAATTTCGTTTCAAGCTATGGTGGATTTCTGCAGAGAGAGAAAGAGAGTGGGCTTCAAGTGAAACAGAAATTCCTGAATCTGTACCAATTAAGCTACAGAATTCAGCAGAGTATTTAAATTGCAATGAAGACTGTGCAGTTAATACTTTGGGACTTGGGTGGTATTCCATCCTGGATTAATTTGAATTTTCGTTTTCATTACTTACACCTAAGAAAGCCATTTCCAAGTGTCTTATACTATCTGACACTTCTAAGGTCATATTTCCAATAGTCTGGCTTTCACATGTGATTGTTCGTGACAAGATATTGCTCCAGTCAGTGTGGGAGGTTTCTCTGGATTGGGATGATCGCCTTCCCGATGATCTATGCGTAACCTGGAATAAGTTTATCGGCAAAATTTCCTTATTGGACGAGGAATGTATTGGTAGGTGCCTTCCATTTCCAAACATTTGCCGATGTGAACTGATCGGAATATTTTGATGCATCAGAGATAGCCTACACAGCCGTGGTTTAAGCTCACATGACCATAATGGCACAGTTTTGGTGAGACAAGTGACTGCAAAACCAAGGTTGCACCACTCAAATGATGTCCATCTCACAATTGGAACTTTTTGGGGCCCTACTTCTCCCAAAGTTGTTAAATGCTTTGCAGCATGCATTGACTTTGGATGAAAATCACATTCTAGCTGGGAAAGATTTCACTATTGTGCTAGCAATGTTTTCATGCATTCCAAGAAACTGGAAGGCATTTGTGGAGAACAGGGAAGTGATAATTCAAAGTCTTGTTTCTTCAAATTAAGGTTCCATCTTAGCGGTGCTGACAGTCCTGCAGACTGTGCATCCTGAGGGTTGTTGACAAGTGTACTTTTTCACATCCATTATAGTAAACAGATCCACCATGGTTGCAGAACACCTGTCCCTTGAGAACCAATGAAGGAGTTGAGCCCGACCAACTCCTAACATAATGCGAGAGAAGCATTACAGTGATGAACATGTGCATCAGCCCTGAAATTGCACTGTTGAATAGATGGTCTTCCTTAAGTAATCTTTAACAGGTGACAGTATGGTGCTTGAAATTTGTAAGCAACAACAGGAAGTATAAGAGATTACATACTGTTGCATTCCTTAACTGTGAGTGAATTCTAAGTAGCACTGTTCGATTGGGTTGTAATAGTGCAGAAGGGAAGATTAAGTGAAGACATTGACTACCTTACAAGTGCCCATCATTTTGGTTTAAAAAAAGCCAATTCGCATGCATTGCTCCATTTATAGATAAAAATGGAGTTATAAAGATGGGTGGCTGAATTTCAGAAAGCATAAATTCCTGAAGAGCAAAATCATCCTGATGTGCTACCAGCCCAAGTGCAAATGACCAAACTAGTAACAAAGGCAGAATATGTGGTAAACCTTTACACAGGACCTTAGTTGGTGTAAGCAGTCGTCCATCAACAAGTTTGGATTATTTGTGTTAGAGAAACTATCCCTCACATTTTGAAGGCATGTATGACCTGCTGTCTTCAGCATGGTACTACTGGTACATAGATGAGAGCAGACCTTTCAGCATCTAGTATTGGTGTTTCATGTCTACTTTTACATTGTGGAGTTGACAATGCTTCATAATAATTGTAAGGGATGCAATAAACTTATATTTTAAGGCTATGTAGTCATATCTGTATGACTTTCTACCAAGGCTATTCACATTGAAATGGTGAGTGACCACACCACAGTAGAATTTATGGCCGCCCTTAAGCATTTGATGGCTCGATGTGGAAGGTCCCGAGAGATTTTTAGTGATTGTAGTAACAACTTCGTTAGAACAGCATGCGTGCATAAGTCACTGTTTTTAATAGTTTAGTCACGAGAGCGTTTACAAACAGCCTGTTGCTGGGCTCGGTATTTCTTAGCATGTTTAATCCTCCTTCTGCTTGTCACCAAGGAGGGCTTAGGGAGGCTGTAGTTAAGAGCATGAAACATTACTTGTATAGTGTCGTGGGAAGTGCTAGTCTCACCTTTGAAGAATTTTACACTGTTCTGACTATGATTGAGGCCTAACTCAACTGCTTACGGCACTGTCCAGTGATAATGAAGACCTTTCCGCGTTTTCTCCAAGACACTTTCTTATAGGAGACTCGCTACTGACACTGCCACTTCTTGAGGAAACCGATCTAAAACTCAGCAGTATGGCCAGGTGGAAGATGGTACAAAGAATAGTACAGCACTTTGACAATGTTGCTCATCTGAATTTATGTCAATACTTTTGAATCAACCCTAGTGGTGCACGAAATAACCAAACCTTCAGATTGGAGACTTGGTTATTGTAAAGGAAGATCACTTACCAGACCACTAACGAAGGCTGGGTCGCACCACTAATATATTTTCTGGCCCAGATGACTATGTGCGTTTAGTAGCAGTGCAAATTGTCCCCGATGAAATTAAGAGACCAATCGTATAGGTAGTGTCTTTGCCTTTCTAGTTTTGTATTGTGACTCACATGTCGTGTACCTTGAAAAGTTAGAAATCATTTAATATTTATTGACTACTCCTTACAAGAACTACAAGGCTGACAGCACTATTGCGCTACGATGTGTGGTTAGACTAGTGTCTTACCCTACCTTGTACCTGTGTGTGTGTTTATTAATGCAGTACCACGGGTGTAGGTGGTAGATGAATGTGGAGACTACATACCTGATACGTACTACAAGGCTGTCTGCCCCATCAAGCTATATTGTGTGGTAAGCTAAGTGTCTTACCCTATCTTTTACCTGTATGTGTCTGGTGTTGCAGTGCCACGGGTGGAAGTCGTAGATGAACGTGGAGACTCCATACCTGAGAAGTATTACAAGGCTGGCAGCACCATAGAGCTACGTTGTGTGGTCAGCCAGGTGCCTCACCCTACCTCGTACGTCACCTGGCGACACGGACCACGCATGCTCAACTACGACACTTCGCGTGGAGGCATTAGGTAGGTTCTTCAGAGTCTAGCTGCTGGAACTGTACTGTACTTCTGAAATTATCGGAAATACTCGCGGATATTGCCTTCTCTTTCCTCTGTCATCTGTGACAGTTTACATATAACGAGGTCTGCTCACGTTTGTTCAAAATGCTATCTTCTGAATTAAAGGGCAGTTTTGTTAGGTTAAGGACACAAAAATATTTAGTATGTGGCTACCTATTTCCTCGTGCCTGTGTCTCGGTACCCGTTGGCGCTTATGCAGACACTTCGATAATTGTCAATGTGCTGCACATTTTCAGTGGTTACATACAATTGTGCTTCTTTCGCCCCATCTACGCCCTTTTCCTGCTTCACGTGTGTCTGTTCTGCCAAGCCAGTTATACAGGGGAACTATACTATAGAAAAGTGCTAGGTTTGGTTCCAAGGGCTTTAACATTACATTTGATTAGAAGGCGTGCTGCATTAATACAAGGGATTTTAGAAATGTATACCTGTTTCCAGTGACACTAATCGCGTTGTTTTCAATGTAATGCATCTTTGCGTCATGCAAAATTAACTCCCAAGTATCCAAATTTTCTTGAGTATTTCGTAAAAACATACATTTATATTTAAAATTACTTTTCAAAACAAAGTACTTTTTAAATTAAAAATAGTAAAGTACAATTTCAAACGTATTCGACACGAATTTTTGCGGCGCTTATATTACAATTAGACGTGCAGCTCCGGCTTTGCCCGCGTGGAATAATTTAATGTGAACAGCAACCCTTTTAAAAATATTGGTTAGTTATTTTACTCTCTTTTTATGTCATATGTGCCTTAATCTGTTTCAGACAAAGATTTTTACGACGAAATCAGTCTCTTCAACCCCACCGACGCAAATGTAAGTAATGTCGGGTACGTATATTCAGAGAGGACACACGTCACATTTCAGGCAGCACTCTTCAATATGTGCCCATAACAGTCATCCCCCACGCCATTTTTCCGCGGCAAGGGTGTCGGAGTTAATATTTTGATATTCAACACATTTTTTGTAATCCGGGTTCGATTCTCGGCTGGTTATACCGGATTTATCCAAGTGGAAATTGTACCTGGATGATGACACAGTGAGATCTCCGGTTTCCCCAGACCGTCACTATAGACACTGCTCCATATCCAAACCATGTCGCCTCTTACCGGCTTTCAAGATCTTAGTTGATCAGAGAAGTCCAAATAACTCGAAGGTTCCATCGTAGTCTTCAGCTGCTAATAATATGTGCGCACATAATAGCACAATAATTCCCGTTGCTAAGTCTTACGCGGGATACGACCCCGAAACGTCCCACACCCCAGACTTATATAATTCCAACGAATGCTTCAAGGTAGGTTGTGAGAATTCTTATGTGTGTACAGGCCCAAGACCAAAGAGGTTTATTTATAAACACATGGCGCAAATTTTGAATTATTTATCCATGGTTGTGCTAATGTTTCAGCAGTTCTATAACATTTTATACTTTTCATTCCCTTAACTGTCAACTTTCCAAAAAAAAAAAGTATTTATAGAAAATTTTTTAAAATGTACTCTTATCAAAAATTAATTCGATAGCTCAACGAGTTTAAAAGATAGAGATGATTAATTGAAAACACGTATTATTATTTTAACAGCTTTGGCGGGCGAATTTTAAAAAAATCCTGCAAGCTCTCGTTAGATATGTACGTAAACCTCTTTTTAAAACAAAATTCATTACGATATTTCATCTGGTTAATGATATACAGATAATTAATAATAAACACATATTATTTTTTTAACAGCTTATAATATGAAGTTTTGAAAAATCCTGACATTACTGTTTAGATATTTTTGTACACATCATTATGAAGAAAAATCCCCTGGATTTCTTAACACCTTTAAGAGTAATCAAACACGCTTTAAAACTTTTCACCCACTTAATTTTCGAATTTCGCTAAATAAAAAAATGTTTTCTAAAATGCATTTAGTTGGGCAATATTTAAAGTAAGAAAATATACTACAACTTTCCAGGATAATGAGATATCGGGTATTCATTGAAAATGCAAATCACATCTTCCCATCCCCTTAATTTTAGAATTTTGAAAAATTCCTTCGTCATTGGTGCTCTCACCAAGGCGATCCGGGTTTGATTCCCGGCGGGGTCGGCTCCCAGATTTTCGTACGTGAGACTCGTGACGTACGATGCCGCTGGTGGGTTTTCTCGGGGATCTCCCGTTTTCCCCGCCCATTCATTCCGGCACAGCTCCATACTCACACCCATTCACCCCTGGTCAGCGCTAAAGACTTCGATGTTTACTTACCCACAATCCGCTTGCTTGGTTGGAACTTAAGTGCCAGTTATTGACTTTGTACCTATCTCTGACACAGCAGACTTCCAGTCGTACACAGCTACATCCGCTCCCAACTTAAAACACAGTCCCAACTTAACTGAATATATCTTAATATTTCTGAGGATTCAAGGTAGTTGCTTCAGATTTTACTTTCTTCTCAATTCTTCCGAAAATTCTGTGCGGAGGGATGTAGGTGTTTCCTACTATAGGGAACAGCAAAATGACAAAACTTACTGATTGTGAGGCATCAATATTCTGTAAACACGTGTAAGCCATCCCTGCCGTTATTTGGATTTTCAATCTGACCTTCACAATCTGCCAATAATTTATGGGTGTGGTTGACTGTAAAGTCACTGTTGTTACAAGCCTGTATCCCTTGTGATTTATTACCGGCACTGATCTTTATCCATTCACCCTTACAGGCTCCGGAGACCTGACAACTTACCTACATCTTCACTTCACCTAGAGAAATGGCGCAGTGGTAACAGGCTATCCACAGTCGAGTCCTTCCCAGTCACTTTGAGTTGCCTAATTTTCTCTGGTGTTTTTTAATGACCGCGGTTAGCCAAAAGTAGCTCAAATGAGTTTCAAGTTATTTTTTAAATTAAGCTATAATTGAATAAAAATATACAACACGGTTTCAATTAATTCTCTGTTCAACTTTAAACCTATATCAATATCGAGAAGATTTTTATGCAGAATTTAAGTTTGTTTTAATGCCTAAAATGCTTTATCATAGTTTTTCAAAATTATATAATAATATGTGGTGGGAAGATGTAAAATGTTCAAGAAATTCCTCCCAAAAAATGTATTATAATAGATAAATAATTTAAAAAAATTTATACGTATACATCTAAGTAAACGGACGTGTGTTTACAAAGTTAACTTCTTAATAATGGTGACTGCATATCTTGGCGTAGTTGTTTGAAATACTGGTAGGAATTTTTTGGTTCGGATTCCGTGAAAGGCATGGCGACACGGCACTGCTGTGATATTATTTACGCACATATTAGTGGCAGCTGGAAGAATAGTTCATTTTCTATTTTAATTCTCTTGCCCTGTAGTTTGAGTCCTCACAAAGTGATGAAAAGGTGGAAAATTATTTTTTTTACCGGAATAATTGATATCTCACTATGATACATTGCAGGTCAACAATCGTAAAATGGGGGTTTGCCGTCGTTGTAGTATTTCTTTCGAAAATTCCACGTAGGCAAAGCTGCGTCCAGGCAGCTACAGTGTGCGTGTGTGTGAGTTTGTGCTTGTGAGAATATATATATGCACACACTGTTAACGAATACAACACACGCTCCGTATAGAAATGTTCAATATTACAACTATGCTGTTATTTGGCTAACGACCTAGGTCACAAAAATTTTGGAAATTTTGGTAATTTTATACATTACCGTTCAACACGTTTACTTTGTTGTTGGTTTGCTTCCCGTAAAAGAATTTTAAGAAGTATATGATTCAAACTTTAACTGATTTTGTGATACACAAATAATATAATTTTATCTTTGTACAAATAACTTAAGCCTTACTTAAATAAGATGCCAAGGAATATTTCAGAGTAAATAGAAGGTAATGAAAATGTAAATATACATATTTTATAATATACGGCAGTGGTTGGATTGTTGGGATTCATAGGTGTTTCTTTAAAATAAAAAATAGTATTTTGTAGATGTTTGATAAAATTTACTGAGACAACGCCTTAACATTATATTGAAGAACACAATTGTTACATATAATAATTTAGTCACATACGATGTTACATATTTAAGCACTGTTTGAACAATGATTCATAATTTCTGGAGTTATCATTGTAACGTGCACTGCTAACAGTTTGTGTGTTTATTAATATTTTAGTGTCATTAATTTTTAACGTTTATTTAATGGTAATTTCGTATTTAAACATATGTAAGCCACTTATTATTTTACCATGGTTTTGCCAGTGCAGGAATATTTATTTATTTGTGATGATCATAATTTCAATACTTATGTGTATTTTGGTTTACAAACTAATTTTCACGTGTCTAAATATTATTTGATTGCCTGAAGCTAGATCTTAATTGTAGGCCACTTTCTCATTTCTCTATGACTGTTGATTTTGTAACCATAGCAACTGCTCTCGGCACGATAATTTGAAGTGTATCAATGATTCCAATTCGCCGAGTGAAATTCTGTAATGTTCTGGGTGATAATGGGAATCTTTTGGCGTCATTTTCGGCCAATAGGACAACAGAATGGACACCCAGTCGGCGTTATTCCTGAGGAATTTTAATATTTTGTAATGTTTGCGAGTACGATCTGATCGTCCAGGTCGCCTTAGGCGACGGCTGCCGAGAAATGTGTATTTAGGTAGACGCTCGCGAATTTCGAGTGACGCGAGTGCAATGACTATAAATGCACCGACCCTTGGGTCGTTAGGGAAGACGTCGGCAGTGTGTCTACATAACTCTGGTATGCCTGGAGGCATACTAATCTACCAGAACTTCAGCTTGAAGACGCCTCAGCTAAGTCTATAATTTTTTTGTAGCCATCACAAAAATAAAAATAAACATTAATAAGTCACACGGAATTTTGGATCAAAATTGCACTTTTCTAAAGAACTATCAAACATTATATTCCTGCAATTAAAAACCTGGGAGCTATAGTTTCCACATCAAGAATCTCATTGCTAAGTATCAAATGTTTTAACAAAGTGGGCCCCGCCTGATATACGCTAACTGGCATCGGGAATTGTGCAATGGGATTAAATTATACGTAGCTTTTGTAAGTTGTCACTTCGTCTCGCTCGTTAATGGAGCTTGTTGTTAGGAGAATTCTTTTCTTTACCGCTCTCGCTCTCCATGCACTGTCATTGGTTGCCACGGGGGAAATTCCTACACACAACTCTGTATCTTCGTGCAAGTCGAAGTTTATGCGCGGTTTCTGTTGAGAGTATACCATTGTCTCCCTCAAGTTCCCTCACCGGTACTTTTTACCCCCAGCTCTTAACTTAATCTGACTTCTGAACTCGGGAGTGGCGGCACGATTTAGGACTTATTTCTTAGTCGCCTGCTTCAGCAAGCTTCTCGCATCTCCGGTGCCTGGGAGCAGCTTCGCGGGGCGGAAAGAAAACAGCAGCTTGAAATTTGTATGCGCAAGTGGCGCGTCGTTGCCGTAATGAATGCTGCTTCCACGAACCACTGGTTACTTTGTAAGCTCTCAACTCTAGACACACATTCTTGCTCCGTATGCTCCGTGTTCTGCTAATTAATATCAGCTTCAAAAACCTTTACAACAATAACAGATGAAATAACTTTCTACAGTATCACAACGACGATGAGTTGGCACATGAACAACGGATGCAACTATACAGACGGTCTAATTGAGAAAGTTTCAAAATCAATGCTAGCTACTGAAAGAGTATTGCATTGCTAAAATAAGCAGGTTTTGCCTACGTCTCGCAAAAATAAAACCGTATACAAAACTTCGTAAAAACCAGTGTTTGTAAAAGAACAAGTAAGCTCACTGCAGAATCAAGACATTGTGAAGTCTTGTACTGTCGTAATATTTCGCAGTAATGAAATCTTACAGTATTTCTTAGTCCATGTTATGTTGATTGTGACGGATTCCAGGCTGGAGCCGCGTCTATTTGCTTTCTTGAACATATTTTCGCCGTAATTTGCAGGCATCAACTTTTATCTTGATGTCGCCACCGTTCTCACGTAATCATTCTTGTCAGAAAACTCTTCATTTCACTTTAAGAATATCGAGAAGATATTAAAATAAACGTTTACTTCTGTGCCAAATAAATTCACACCTCAGCAGAGTGTTTAGCTCACTTGGGTACAAATTTCAATTTTTTTTTTTTTTTAATAAAAGCAATGCGTGTAGGAATTACACGAACGAACTTCAGCAGTAGTTCGTTACGAAAATATATTAAACTGTTGCAACCTCTTTATTCTAAAGTGATTAGTAAGGGAACTTGGGTCCTTAAAAATTAAATTTGATTGATTTTCGTTCAAAAGACTTATAAGATCGAAATTAAATTAAAGCATCAAACAGATTTCTTCTGTTTTGTAAAAGGGCTCTAAAACCTACAAAAATGTTGTTGATAAAATCGACACCAATCATGAGAGGAGAGGTTATAACTATTGTTGGAATAATTGTATTTATCATCTTATTTGTGATGAAGTGTACACAGTAAAATAATTTTATGTATGATTTTACGTTACACATTATATGCTTACACATTTTAATATTCATGACTTGATGGCAATTAGTATTGTCTGACCGAAAATTAAATTAAAATTATTTGTTAAGCTTACACTATTATAACACGTTTATAAACACTTATACATATAATATTAAACAAAACAAAGATAAAAAAAAGTGAAACAACTGACGTTTTCAAATATGTAAAAATTTGGGAAAAGAATTTGTAAACATGATTATTCGTAAAAAAATATTTATCTATTACAATAACGTGTGTAGTGGACATGATTCGTATTGCGGGATTGAAATCGGTCAGCTGGTCATTTAGGAGACCACAAAGTGAGTGTTTTCTTGATAAGAAAAAGTCTCTGGTATCCGCTCTTGGAATGATTTGTCCAATTGTATAGTCTCACATCTTTAATGCGGTCAGTCGTAGGTGGCAGTAACGATCACTATTTCTCCATCTGGGTAGATGTACCCGGCTCTCAGCTCCACGGCGAGCTGAAATGACAACCATAATTCAGAGAACTGGTATGGTTACATACAATCAAAATTTAGTTCTTCTCTTGGAAATTACATTAATTTAAAGGTACTGCCTAGAAAGTGCGAAATTGAATCATTTTAGTACAAAGTACTTTTACTGAAACATACTGTTGAAATACGCATGCAAATTGTTATGCAATGCCCTAACAACATTGTTAATTATAATGCAGGTTAATCAAACCTGAACGCAAGTTTGTATTGTAGATTCGAATTTCTTGAACAACAAGGTTTTTCGAATTCCATATGTAAAATTTATTTTTGTATCTTGCCTTCGAATCTAAGTTACTTTTAGTATGATAAACGACATTAAAATTCAAGTACATTTCAAAATATCTAAAGAAAATTTTAATTTAGACCTAAAACTACCCATTGGATCAAAACCCTGAAACATAATTTATTTGTGAAACAGGAATAGAACGTCCACAATTTAAATGCGCTCACATTAATAAAATAAGTTCAATACTCTTTGAACGTGATTCCCTAGATGGTCCAAGGCCACATTATAAACCAAGCCCACATGTACGTTTTAAATGAAATAATCATACCTTAGAAAAAAATACAAATTATACATAAAAGCTATTTCCACTTTCAAAACGCGTATAAAATAAGCTTTAAGAAAACCTATGACAAGACAATGCCTTGGTAATTACATGTGTTATGTAGTTTTTCAACTTGTCTTGTAAATAAGAAGCACGTGCTGTCATGTCAACACAACTCACGTAACGGCTCACGACATGGCGCAATTTCGACCGAGCAGTTTAATTTATCGTTCCTAGGCTTAGGTTGCAAACCTTGCAATATGTTTTTGACAGTGAGAGCCCGGTGTCAATGTAAACACAAAAACAATAAGTTTTCAAAATCCCTTAGCGTAATTTTAAATACAAAACCATATGTTGTTGACATTGACCGCCCGGTGTCAATGTAAATACAATAACATTTAGTTTTAAAAAATATTAGCGTAACATTTAAAACAAGCAATATATTGTTCACATTAAAGTTCCGGTGTAAATGAAAACACAAAAACATTTACTTTTAAAAATTCTTTAGCGTAACTGTTACCTCGGTAATGCGCAAAATGCATATCAGTCATCTTTAAATATTTTAACATGATTTTTCTTAAATATATACAGGATGTTCACAAAAAACACCGACAAACTCCGGCAGGTGATTCCTTGTGAAACATAAAGCAGGAAATATGCATGACACTTTGTGCGTAATCGTGATATTAAAGGAGTAATTCGCATTTGAAAATCAAATTTTAAAACATTGATTTCCCCATAAACCGAACAGTGATCGACGTAAACTGACAAAACTCAGGATATTACTTCAAGACAATAAGGCCGACAAACCAACAGTAAGCGTTAGTTGATACCTTCTACCCTTGCGAAAATAAAAGGGGTGGCCTCCATTAAATTGGTGATAACTATTTTATCGTCAAGAAAATCCAACATTTAAGAGTGGATTGTTAGAAAATGTGAATTTAGTAATAAAAAAGTTCCTCTTGTATCGACTATCTACGACGCATAGTTTACGTGCAAAACGCACGTCAAGTTTTGGCGTGATGAAACACAGCCTAGTGTGTAGGCAACACTTCGTACACGAGTGTCCGGTTTATTCCGCAGCGCCGACAGACGATGGTGAACATTCGCTGTAAATATCATGTACTGTAGCTTAAACAGGCCACGAAACCGTACCCACTACTCTGTTCCTGGCAGAATTTGTTTTCGTGTGTGGTACAATTCACGAAGCACGAAGTTAGACATTTTAACACTTTACGTAATTCTTGTACTACTGTAAAGTGTATAGGAGTCAATACTGTTTTCAATTACTGTCAGATATTTCCGATACCAATACTGATACTGCATTGAGAAGGAAAAATAACACTATTGCAGATGTAAGAAATAAAAATTTAATTTTCAAACCACTTCGTCAAAGAAAACTCTAATTGTCTTAGTTTTTATTGTGTTAGTCTAACTTACTTTTAGATGAATAAAAATTTACCAACCACAAACTAGTCGGCGACTGAAACATATGCGGGCGTGTGATGAAGGATATGGTTTACTTTTTGGTATTGTGCATAAACGTCATGAAATTTTGGTTAATAATTGACGTCAGGAATAGTTTAACAAATAGCCACCAAGTCATTTAAATTTGTAAAGTACTCGTGACTGTGACATTCCTATGCACGTTTTTCTCTACCAGAAAGTTGTGTTGAAAATTGTGCAACACGTAAAGAGAGAAAAAAAACTTGGGATTTTAAGGGCATGGGCCCGAATTTCTTCGCATTTAACGACAATTTTTTTAAAAAACATAAATGGAAGCCGATATCGTTAAAATTGCTTCGTAACTTTGTTATGGCTGATTTAAACTGCATACTCTAATTTTTTCGAATCAGAAGACTGGAAAATAGTTGCTAATTATTCAATGAACGAAATTTCCTTTTAATTGATAAATTAGCTATATTCATCATACAGTTAGTCTCGAAAAATTACATTGCACAGTAAAACAAATTTGCAAAAAAGTTACGAAGCAATTTTACGATATTGGCTTTTGTATAGATTTAAAATAATCATTCTCTAGAAAGCCGAGGAACTCGAGCTCAAGCCCTTAAACTCTTCCACTTCAAAAGGAGTGGACGTTTTGGATTTGTCGGTACTGAAGTAGCTCTGCTTTAAATTTGTAGAGTAAGTGTTAGGTTAAAAAATACTATAACATTAGAATCTCATATCAGTTACGTGATTTTTTGTCAGTAGTGATACATCAAACACCTTTTCTTTACCTATCCTATCCCGCGAACCAGAGTTGTACCTGTCTGGTGTTCAATGCGCATTTCCTAAATGTCAGTTATAATTCAAGCATGTGAAAACAAATGCCACAACAGTATTACACAAGCAGTGCAGCACTGTGTTATTTTACACGCCGTAACGGTTTATTGCAGTAAATATTTTTGTTATCTAATATGAAAACTCGTTAACTATTAAGTGACATTTAAGGCTATAACTCTACTTTGAAACAATTTATGTTAATGGTGTATGTATATAATACTGGAAGAGTTTAATAGCACATGTTAAACAACACATTTTAACGTAAATCGTAATACATATTCGAGAAGAAACTGCCCTCCAATCTCCGTTATTGTAGACAACCGTTTGTGCTGACAAGGACATACAAATGACTTGTGTAACCTAGGAGCTTTCTTGAACAGTTTAACGAACATAATAAATACTAATATTGTTTCACTTGCACACTTACCATTTTTTTTTATTTTCCAAAAAACACAAATATAGCTAGGAACAAAGTGTTGGTTACGGTTTTGTGACCTATTTAAGCTACGGTACGTGATATTTACAGTGAATGTCCACCATCGTCTGTGCGGCGCAGCGGAATAAACCAGACACTCGTGTACGCAGTGTTGCCTACACGCTAGGCTGTGTTTCATCACGCCAATATTTGACGTGCGTTTTGCACGAAAACTATGCGCCCTAGACAGTCGCTACAAGAGGACCTTTTTTATTAATAAGTTCACATTTCTCAATAATTCACTCTTAAATGTTGGATTATCCTGACAATAAAAAAGTTGCCAGCAATTTAATGGAGGCCACCCCTTTTATTTTCGCAAGGGTAGAAGGTATAAACTAACGTTTACTGTTGGTTTGTCGGCCTTATTGTCTTGAAGTAATATCCTGAGTTTTGTCAGTTTACGTCGATCACTGTTCGGTTTATGGGGAAATCAAAGTTTTAAAATTTGATTTTCAAATGCGAATTACTCCTTTAATATCACGATTACGTACAAAGTGTCATACAGATTTCCTGCTTTATTTTTCACCTGCCGGAGTTTGTCGGTGTTTTTTGTGAACACTCTGTATATGTGTGTGTATGTATATATATATATATATATATATATATATATATATATATATATATATATATATATGAATAAAGAGGTTTTGACTTCAACATAGCAGCATTGTATTAAGCATTGTGAAGTGGCGGGAGGTGAAGAAAGGGTTTAGTATGGACAGAGCATCGGCATATTATCGTTGGTAAAGGGGGATCGAAGAGAAAACAACCTGAACAATGACATCTATCGTAACGTTTCACACATGTGAAATATTGGTCAACTCTGCCAAGAATCGAAATCAGGCTAAATTGCATTAGGCTAGCCTTTTATGAAAAATTATCGTTCTGTTATATTTTGACAACAACGTATTTCCTATTTGGACCGTTTATTAGCCAACGATTTTATATGGATATATTGTCTTCAGTCAAAAATTTCACAAGATGAAACAATAAACACACACACACCAACACACACATATATATATATATACACACACACACAAATTTAACGTCATATTTTGGTTTCTACGACACAAATAATAAGTAACAAAATGTTTTACAGTTTATATAAAAATATTTGATTATTGCAGTTTATTGTTGAAGGTCAGTCATTTTGTAAGGTAGTACAATGTAAGTAAATATTGTGCATGTTTTTTGAGTGTCTTAGTCCTGTATTAACCAAATTTCTTATTATTGTTGTTACCAGTTAAGTTTTGATTTCTGAACGATTATTTCACGTAAATCTGGCATTTTTCAAAGAGATCACTGTATCGATAACTGTACATAATTTACTAGTTCAAATTAGTTACATAGGTTTACCTACCTAAAACATAGTAGTTTTTATTTATTTAGTTACGCAATTTTTTCTATTTTGGAAGGAAACATATGAATAAATTAAATTGTTACATTTCGTGAACTGCCTAACTATTTCATATAAAACTATATGCTCAGTAATAAATACAGTTACTTCATTTCATATTTTACATAGTGGATAAATTTTGCCCAACGCTGAGAAAATTAGATTCGTTAGTTATTCTGTAAACTTCTTGTTACACCAAGAACAGCGTTATAAACAAAATACACAAAAAGGGTGTCGTAATACTAAATTTTACATTTGTAACCAGTTTCACAAATACTCAAATACCTATGGTTACTTAGATATCTAGAAAGGTTTAAAAAAATTAAAATGGCCGACATCAGTAAAATGTGTACATATAATGAAAGAACCACCCGGAAGTCAAGTCAGGCTACTAAGTATTTGTGAGGTGTAACACGTTTTAAGAAATTCTATCTACTGGTTCAAAAGGTTTTTAAGGGAAGACACATAGACGCACGCATAGACAAACAGTCTACGTTCCCCTACGGAAAGCAAACTACAAACAAACACCATTATGGCCGTGCTATACCTCTGTAACGGAGCCTGGAATCTCTGTAACGGTGTGAAGTGAGGTGTATATAGTTATTATAAAATGAATATTTTGTAATAAATATTTGTATATTTTAAACTTCCAAAAATTAAGTTTTGTTCACTTGGAAGAAACGAACGTAATATGTGACGTGTTTAAAGGTTATTCAACTACACTTCATTACACGACTTTTGTGCCTCATCTGCGAACTCGTTAGTAACAAAATGGTTAGCTTCAGTATACAGAGGTCAAGACGATGTAAACTGAAAGCGCAAACAAACTCATGTATTTTACGAATATTAACGGATATTGGATCAATATGCTGACCTACTATAGCGAAACATTCTACGCACGCCGAAATCAATCTACTCGACCTAACATTCTGCCAAATGTCATTATTCAAGCAAAGTGCCCCACAGCAGCTGATCGAGGTCATGGTATCACTTCACAGTTTTGCAATTAATAGGAATATTTCTCATGGACATAAACAAAATACCGGACACGACCTACACTTAGGTCTTGCGAACTGTTGCGACATAAACTTTAGTGGTAACTAGATGTAGGTGTTATTACGTGTCATGAAATCACTATTAATGTTACGAAATTTTTACATTAAATAGTATGATTCTTCATCACATTGCCGTGATACTAACGACAGTTTTTCCCAAGAATAATTAAACTTTAATCCAACAATATCGAACATTCTTCTACTGCGTAAGATTTAAATGATTGAGATAATAAAACGAAGTTAACTTTGGTATTCGCTATCAGAAGTCGCTTGATAAAAAGTCACATCATAATCTTAATATATAAAATGAAGTGCCCCACTCATTTATTCACTCGTCAACGCACAGCCCAAACCACGTGACCTAGACACGTAAAATTTTCAGCGTAGCTTCCCCTTACGGCGTTGACACCCACTAAGGAAGGATTTTTCGAAATTCTAATATTAAAGTGGTGAAAAGTGGAAAAATGTGTTTTCGCGAACTGCTCGATAACTCTCTAACCTGATGATATATTTTTAATATTTTTACTTAAAAACATTGCCTAAGCAAATGCATACTTCATAATTATTCGATTCTTCAAAATTCAGAATTTAAGGGGGGGGGGGGAAAGCCGTTAAATATGTTTTCAATAAATCCTATATTTCTCTGAACACTAGAACTCCCAACATTTGTTACCCCCCTTAAACTCCCAAGAAGGGTCATGTTGACCGCACTGTACAAAATTAGTTTTAAATGTATATTTCGCGTAGTATGTGTTGTATAAAGTTACACATATTATTTTAGCATGAATTCTTCGTAATTATATTTGCATTAAAGATTTGAATGGCTGTAAATATTTTTATAAAATTTTTTTTTCGTCTGGATACAAATCAAAATATTATGTTTGTCACCTACAGCTAACTTTTATTTTTATTAGATATACATTTTTATTTTCCTGAAATTAAATTACAATTGTTTGTTGTAGTCATTTCAGTCAGTGTAACACACATACGCTTATCTGCAAAGATTTTGTAAAATGCAAAACTCTTACATTTCGAGAGAAATGTTTCTTCTTTTATATGTTTGCTTGTTTTACCCTTGCGAAACAGAGGGACAGATTTTTTACAACTTTGCCTGTGCATTTACCACGATTGTATTTCATGTAGACTGTACAATCTTCGGTAGTTTTGTTTCCGTTACACTTCACAATAGGTCACTGATGACATTTACTGCTTTCATGTAGAGCCGTGGTTTGATTGTTGCCCTTCGTTGCCAATGCTTCTTGACGATTTATCAGGTACGTCTAGCTTTATGATGAAACCTCTGCAGCTGATACTAGAACCTGTAGTTTCTTTGAACGATGGTCAGGAATATATGCCAGCCAAATCAAGAATGTTGTCGAAAAATTGGAGTGGCCAGCATCGATATGATGCTTTTGTTGAAATTGAACGACTTATAAATAAATTGAGTACAATTGTAGTAACTTATTAATGTTTCTCGAAATTGTTTCTTGGTTGCCGACCTGTAGTGACCGTTGCATAATACTAAGGACAAGTACGTTTTTATTTACCTTAACCTGATAAATAGTAAGTGTACAGTCATTATGCTTCATTATGGATGACTTCTGCAATGGAAGGCGTGAATTCTTGACTTCAGTTGGAATGCCTCTTCTAGCTCTGTTCACTGTACCCACATCAGTTGTATCCCTAGCCATCAATTTTTCTGCTAAACTGACAGAAGTGTAGAAGTTGGCCATGGTGATATTCTGCCCATTGTCGAGATATGGTTCTTCCAGTCGAAAAACAATTATCTCTGAAAGGGGATGGTTAGGAGGTAGTTTCTCATCTTTACCTAAATAAGGAAATCCAATGAAGACGAACTTCCTTTCAACGTCAATAGCCAACCATAATTATATATAGAATTTATCAGTCTTGCTGGACATGTACTGACTCTGACTGAAACTGCATTTGGCTTTCGTTGGAAAAAACTGTTCTTCAATAAAAGTATCAGCACCTGGCTTGAAGTTGGATTTGCAGCAGCTGATAAATTAATTCCATATCTCAAAAGCAAGGCAGACTTTTCGGCCTTCAAAGCGAATGAACCTGAATGTCTCCTGAAAGAGGTATGTTTCAGGACATTGTGTCACAGTAAAATCTAATACTCCATTTGGTTGATCAGAGCCTACGGTATTGAGTGAAAGTCCTTTTGCTGCACACACACACACACACACACACACACACACACACACACACACACACACACACCACGAAGGTACACGAAACCAATAAAAGCCTCCAACTCTTCTAAACTCAAACACAATGCTTCATCTTGCAGCTTATCCCGATCCTCTATTTCAGTGCATTTTCTTATGTGTTGTAGCATTGGTTCATCAATAAAGAGTCTAAATGTGCTTCTCCACTTCAATATAGGTCCTGGCCTTATGCATAATGTTTTGCAGACCTATTCTGCGTACAACAGTCCACTGCATTCCATTTGCCTTGCAAAGTGAAGTACTAACTATTGGCCTAGTTTGCTAAACTGAGCATCTTCCAATTACAGCTGCTGCACCTGAACCAGCTGAAATAAGTCCAGACAAAGTATATTCTGCAGAAGAAATTAATGCTTACATATGCATATAAGTACATAACAGTGAGAACTGTTGTTCAGTTCATATTTATTGCAAATAGATTGAGAACAAAGAAGTGAATATTTTTTTCTTGGATATTTATTTCTTGACAAAAATATATGCACTAAAATCCTCCCCCTAGTTTTTTACCCTAATGACAATAGTTTACACATCCCACGCTCTCTTCTAAGTTGTCCTATAAAATCATAACATTGCGGATTTGTTACTTGATATTTCTTTGCATCTTTACTACACTGCGATGCTTTTGGAAGTGTATGCAGCTTATTTGATTAGTCTGTACCACGGCCGTAAAATAACAGGTCTGGACACTCGCCTGGAAACTTGATCCCATTGTTGTTTGGCAGCAGTTCGACAAGATACCGAGAGTGTTGTGCGTCTTTGGCACTGCAATCAGGGTGATCGGGCTCAAACTCCGCCCACTTCCCTCCCACTTATTTCCAGTGTTTACACTATAAAGGTAAACAATTTATCAAAATGTATTTTTCATCTATTTATGAAATACTTCCTTCGCTCAAAATCCTAAAGCATGGCTTCAGCAATCTTTATTTACTTTATAATGTAAATATTGGAAAAATGTGGGCGGAGTTTGAACCCAACCGCTCTGATTGCAGCGCCAAAGACGCACAACACTCTTGGTAACTTGGTGAACTGCAGCCAAACAACAAGGGGGTCAAGCAAATTACATTGGTAGATAGGCGAGTGTTCAGACATGTACTTCTACGACCGTGGTCTATACGTGCGTAGTATACAAAGATACATGATTGCGTATGCAAACTTTTTTCTCAGGCGTATTTGTTGCTGAAGTTGTAACTGATTATAATACGTACTAATTTATTTACTAGAAAAGTTTCCAGCCTCAAAAGCTGAAGATTCCTCATTTACAAAGTCTTCTAGTTCATCAATGCCTTCACCTTCAGTAGGGTCACCATTTTGTGGAGCATAATCGTTGTCCCTTTCAAACATTTCACTCCCTTCAGAGTAATTTTAGAAAGTTCTTGGAAATACTGCACGGCTTCTTCCGGTGTAAAGATACGTCCCGCCACAGTAATCCTACTGTATTACTATGTAATTTACATCATTTTACTACGCTATTGCAAAGCTATCGTTGGGGTTTGGCATCTTAGTGATGACAGATATTGCAGTGCTGAGTAACAACAATCAATAATGGTTGGAGCATCTGACATTGTCACTACAGGGCTACAATACCAACAACATAAAAATCTTTAGTACCAACCCACACGTGTTATATTTAAAAAAATAATATATCCAATGCTACCAAACGAAATATTTTAATTACAGGGCATGAACTTCCAAGTATACGAACTTACACACATAATATTTGCATGCAAAAATTATTATGAGATGTCAAAATAAATTTTTTTTATTTTTCTACAGTACGTCTATTTTTATGTTATTTACAAACACAAAAGTCGCTAACGTCCAATACAAATATTACTGATGATTATAGTACACGCCTAAGTGTGTTGTGTGAAATGTACATCAATTTACATCATCATAAACTAATCATATTAGTAAAAGGTCAAAATGACCGCTGTGGTAGTTCTAGGTTTAATGCTAAATATATCCGTTAAAAACTAAGTTATCATTGTGAAATTAATAGGTTGAGTACAAAATGGATTATTAGGAAAAGTCATAAAGTCACAACACTCAGAAATAAAATTTATAGAATTTACAACAAAATAACAAATTCGAAAAGGTTAAAATGACCGCCTTGGGAGTTCTAGTGTTAATCCACTTAAAATATCGAGGTGATCTTTGCATCAGAATGGTGCTCATGTATTTGTCTAAAAAGTTTCTTTAGGATTTTTCAAAATTCGTCCTTGAAAGCCGGTGAAAAAATGAAACGTGTTTTAAATTAATCATCCGTATCTACTGAACCACTGGAGATATCGAGGTGGATTTTTGCTTTAGAATGAAGCTTACGTAAACATATAAAAACAGAACTCATATTTTTTTGAAATTCGATCATTTCGGATGTGAGAAGTAGTAAAATGTTACAGAACTCCTAAAAAGTGAACATTGACCACGGAGAAATAACTTAACATTTGTAATCGATATGTTTCTTGCTCTACAAAAGACAGTTATTGATTATCATAGGGAAATAAGGACGAATTACGAACAGAGAGGTTCTGCAATTAAAGCACTCTCAGCGAAGAGGACTGGATAAAGCTGTTTGTATTTGTTGGATTATTTGACAGTTAGCTTTATATTCCATATGTTAAAGGTATGCAGAGAATATAGTTACACCATTAATTAATACGTAATTTCAAGTTTGTTACTATTTTCTATAGTACACGCGGGAGAAGCCGCAACGGGACAGCTAGTATTTTATGTAGTAAAAGACAATACATCTACTTAATAACGAAATCGTCAATTTCATAATATTTAATATCAAAAATACATCAAGTAAATCGACATCAGAAATCTCCCCTACAATGTAAATAATTCATCGAGCATACACTGTTGTCACAAAAAACGCCAGCAGAAATACTAGCGGTAACGTACTTTTGCCATAGGGTGCGAGACCAATAGTCGTGGCCTATCTCTACGTATGACCAAAGTGAATGGCGTAATATTACAGCCTGTAACATGTGGTGTCCTGTGCCAACGTTTTTTTGCGGAAAATATATCGTTCCCCCCACTCCTGCTAAAGTACACAATTCTTTGTCTACGCCTGCAATATGTCAGCGTTCAATTTGAAATGTGACAAAAGAGCAACGTAACCGTATAGTTATTTTGTAACGTCTTTGGTTTTGACGGGATTATTAGTTGCCGGAAATTATTAAATGTATGTCCAGCAATATTGTTTATTAGGTTTTTCTGCATTAAATACCTTAACTTTAAGAACAACGCCGCATGTCGCAATAAGTAGATTAAATCTATATGTTCGAGGCCGAAACCCTTCTTCGTGCACAAAAGTGACACCTAAAAATAATCTAGATTTTTAGATGTTTGTTGCAATGGGAGTTTACAATTAGAATAAAAAAAACTGACAGAATTCCTCTGGAATTGTTTTTTTTTATTTTTTTGTGTGTGTTTTATATTTTTTTCCCTTGTTCATTTTCGTACTTTGTCACTCAACACAGTTTTGTCAGCAAACCATGAATAATGGGGTATGTCCACAAACCAATAAATTCTTATTCTAAATATAATCCCCCAAAGTTATCAAAATATTGAGACAATTTATTCGTAATTTCTTATCAAGAAATTATCACAATATCCCCAATAAAAGGAGATACAAATGTTAATATTTAAGGAATGCAAAT
Source organism: Medauroidea extradentata (assembly GCA_003012365.1). Taxonomy (NCBI): domain Eukaryota; kingdom Metazoa; phylum Arthropoda; class Insecta; order Phasmatodea; family Phasmatidae; genus Medauroidea; species Medauroidea extradentata. The sequence continues at coordinate 38,849 of PNEQ01037550.1, forward strand.
AACCGTAAATGAAAAAAAAATATTTTCAATAAACTTAAATGTTCAGTGACAATTCCTACCGTAAAATTCTATTTCAAATTAGTGAAAATATTCCTATGGATTTAACACAACAAATCCATTTAATATATACATGTCAAATAATTCAAATATTACATCTCCCCAATTTTTTTATTAAATATCTTCTTTATCAACAGCTATTGTGCTATTAAAATAAACTTTTCTTCCCGAACAAAACGGTTAAAAAAATTTATAATCATTTTAACTACTGTCTAAAATTTCCTAAACTTGTTCCATTTCAAAAATAAAATAATAATAATAATATTTCATAAATCTTTATACTTAGTACAACACAATCTAATTAAATGTTTATATACATATTTCCAAATTCGTTGTATTAAATTTGAAGATTATATTTCTAGGTCTTTCATTGCACTTTCTATAGAAATATTACCGCATCCTACAAAATACTTGATTTGACAATGTCAAATTATCCATATTTATTTACATAAAAATAAATTGAAGAAAAATTATTTTATGTAGGTAAGGTTTTATTTATAACTGTGTCTATTTCAGAAGAATCAAAATCAATTAATTATCCATCCTCATATCTGATTTCTGTAGCAATATGTTTGAGATAATCTATTTTTATTGAAAAAAATAAAGCATGTACAGGCTCATAAAAAATTGTTTTACAAAATGCCACTTTTGATTTAAATGAAGCAATAATATCAGTTTCTCTATGGTTAAATTCATAATATTTCAGAATCGTTCCGTCTGCTAAATTACAATGAATATTTATTGTTTCGAATATATTAATTTGAGGAATTTTATCAGCTTAATGAACTTAATTTTTTTCAAAAAATTTTGTAAAAGCTAAAATGTTGCCAATTGACTCGATCTTATTGAACAACTGATCAAAAACACATTCTGCTTTCACCCTGTTTCTAATTTTATTTTATTCGATTGATATATTGTTTTTTTTTTCTCGCCAGAAGGAATCTTGTTAAATAGAGGAATAGTTTTTATATTTTTCAAGATCTTCCACATTATATTGCCCAACTGGAATTTCTATAATTTTTGTTCCATCCCATCTAAGAAATATAACTTATCTTTTTCCTGTGTAATATTCAGTGTTAATTATGTCGAAAAACTGAATTTAAGCTGAAGAATGTTCTGCTACTTCTAAAGGATAATGAAGTGTTTTCTTAATATAGATGAATTATTAGTTAACCTAAATAATTAACTCATTTATTGTAAAAAAATTTATATTATAAATAATATGAATTCAAAATTTAAAAGATGGATTGGGATATAAAGATAAGAATTACGGACGATATTATTTTACAGACAAGAATAGAGAATTATTACCAGATAATATTAGATGTTTGATTGTTGGTCCAAATAATTGTGGAAAAACGCTTATGATTGATAACTATATTTATTCACCAGGATGGTTAAATTTTGGAACTCTTTATGTTTGTTCAAAAAGTTTTAATTAACCAAAATATAAAGCTTTAAAAGAAGACAGATGCGGCAGTTAAAATAATTAAAGAACCATTGTCATTTTCCTTCAAATGATTAAATAGTTGATGTTGATAATTGTTCTGAAAATTCAGTTGTAGTTTTTGATGATGTATTTCTTGATAATCAAGGAATGATAAGAAATTATTTTACTCGCAGCAGACATAAAAATATTGATTGCTTTTATTTAGCACAAACCTACTCAATAGTATCGAAACAACTAATATGAGATAATACTAATTTTCTTTGTGAATTTAGACAAGATGATATAAATCTTCAACACATTCTAAGTGATTTTGTTGGTGGTGATGTGTGACTTGAAAAATGTAGAGAAGAATGTTGAAAATGTTTGGCCATGGATATGGTTTTATAACTCGAAAATTAAATTTAGGTAATTATCGCAATAATATAAAAGATTTTTTAAAAGTCTAAATACATGTTTAATGATGATAATACAAATAAACATTACCATTCCATCTGCAATATTAAATTTCTTTAGAATTTTTAAAAATAATATCATCTTCTTTAACAGAAAATGGTTTGAACAAATCAGTTTCCTCATATTTTAAAAGTCAAGTTTTACGATAAGTAGTTGTGCGATATAATTCAGTAAATTGTTAGTAATCATTTGGTTTGATTATTATTAAATTTACAGAACTATTTAATAAAAATATATTCAGTTTGATAATATCCCGAGTAAACTATTTTATCTCTTTTGCACTGTATTTTCCAACTAAAGGACTAATGTTATTTTAATCTCGTATCTTCAAAATCTATATTATTAGCTTGTTCTAAGTAAAGCACAAAAACTATATTCAATGAACATTTATTTCTTTTCAAAGTTGTTACAAAATCATTGAACTGTGGAAGCGTTACAGAATTAGCAATTTTTGGAATGTTATGATGTTTAGATTCTAATTCTTTAATTTTTTCTTTAGCCCAAAATTTTGTTAGTGCATTTCCAAAGATATCCATTATTATATATATATATATATATATATATATATATATATATATATATATATATAATATATATATATATAATATATATATATATAATAATATATATATATATATTATATATATATATATTATATATATATATATATATATATATATATATATATATATATATATATATAATAATGGATATCTTTGGAAATGCACTAACAAAATTTTGGGCTAAAGAAAAAATTAAAGAATTAGAATCTAAACATCATAACATTCCAAAAATTGCTAATTCTGTAACGCTTCCACAGTTCAATGATTTTGTAACAACTTTGAAAAGAAATAAATGTTCATTGAATATAGTTTTTGTGCTTTACTTAGAACAAGCTAATAATATAGATTTTGAAGATACGAGATTAAAATAACATTAGTCCTTTAGTTGGAAAATACAGTGCAAAAGAGATAAAATAGTTTACTCGGGATATTATCAAACTGAATATATTTTTATTAAATAGTTCTGTAAATTTAATAATAATCAAACCAAATGATTACTAACAATTTACTGAATTATATCGCACAACTACTTATCGTAAAACTTGACTTTTAAAATATGAGGAAACTGATTTGTTCAAACCATTTTCTGTTAAAGAAGATGATATTATTTTTAAAAATTCTAAAGAAATTTAATATTGCAGATGGAATGGTAATGTTTATTTGTATTATCATCATTAAACATGTATTTAGACTTTTAAAAAATCTTTTATATTATTGCGATAATTACCTAAATTTAATTTTCGAGTTATAAAACCATATCCATGGCCAAACATTTTCAACATTCTTCTCTACATTTTTCAAGTCACACATCACCACCAACAAAATCACTTAGAATGTGTTGAAGATTTATATCATCTTGTCTAAATTCACAAAGAAAATTAGTATTATCTCATATTAGTTGTTTCGATACTATTGAGTAGGTTTGTGCTAAATAAAAGCAATCAATATTTTTATGTCTGCTGCGAGTAAAATAATTTCTTATCATTCCTTGATTATCAAGAAATACATCATCAAAAACTACAACTGAATTTTCAGAACAATTATCAACATCAACTATTTAATCATTTGAAGGAAAATGACAATGGTTCTTTAATTATTTTAACTGCCGCATCTGTCTTCTTTTAAAGCTTTATATTTTGGTTAATTAAAACTTTTTGAACAAACATAAAGAGTTCCAAAATTTAACCATCCTGGTGAATAAATATAGTTATCAATCATAAGCGTTTTTCCACAATTATTTGGACCAACAATCAAACATCTAATATTATCTGGTAATAATTCTCTATTCTTGTCTGTAAAATAATATCGTCCGTAATTCTTATCTTTATATCCCAATCCATCTTTTAAATTTTGAATTCATATTATTTATAATATAAATTTTTTTACAATAAATGAGTTAATTATTTAGGTTAACTAATAATTCATCTATATTAAGAAAACACTTCATTATCCTTTAGAAGTAGCAGAACATTCTTCAGCTTAAATTCAGTTTTTCGACATAATTAACACTGAATATTACACAGGAAAAAGATAAGTTATATTTCTTAGATGGGATGGAACAAAAATTATAGAAATTCCAGTTGGGCAATATAATGTGGAAGATCTTGAAAAATATAAAAACTATTCCTCTATTTAACAAGATTCCTTCTGGCGAGAAAAAAAAAACAATATATCAATCGAATAAAATAAAATTAGAAACAGGGTGAAAGCAGAATGTGTTTTTGATCAGTTGTTCAATAAGATCGAGTCAATTGGCAACATTTTAGCTTTTACAAAATTTTTTGAAAAAAATTAAGTTCATTAAGCTGATAAAATTCCTCAAATTAATATATTCGAAACAATAAATATTCATTGTAATTTAGCAGACGGAACGATTCTGAAATATTATGAATTTAACCATAGAGAAACTGATATTATTGCTTCATTTAAATCAAAAGTGGCATTTTGTAAAACAATTTTTTATGAGCCTGTACATGCTTTATTTTTTTCAATAAAAATAGATTATCTCAAACATATTGCTACAGAAATCAGATATGAGGATGGATAATTAATTGATTTTGATTCTTCTGAAATAGACACAGTTATAAATAAAACCTTACCTACATAAAATAATTTTTCTTCAATTTATTTTTATGTAAATAAATATGGATAATTTGACATTGTCAAATCAAGTATTTTGTAGGATGCGGTAATATTTCTATAGAAAGTGCAATGAAAGACCTAGAAATATAATCTTCAAATTTAATACAACGAATTTGGAAATATGTATATAAACATTTAATTAGATTGTGTTGTACTAAGTATAAAGATTTATGAAATATTATTATTATTATTTTATTTTTGAAATGGAACAAGTTTAGGAAATTTTAGACAGTAGTTAAAATGATTATAAATTTTTTTAACCGTTTTGTTCGGGAAGAAAAGTTTATTTTAATAGCACAATAGCTGTTGATAAAGAAGATATTTAATAAAAAAATTGGGGAGATGTAATATTTGAATTATTTGACATGTATATATTAAATGGATTTGTTGTGTTAAATCCATAGGAATATTTTCACTAATTTGAAATAGAATTTTACGGTAGGAATTGTCACTGAACATTTAAGTTTATTGAAAATATTTTTTTTTCATTTACGGTTATTTGCATTCCTTAAATATTAACATTTGTATCTCCTTTTATTGGGGATATTGTGATAATTTCTTGATAAGAAATTACGAATAAATTGTCTCAATATTTTGATAACTTTGGGGGATTATATTTAGAATAAGAATTTATTGGTTTGTGGACATACCCCATTATTCATGGTTTGCTGACAAAACTGTGTTGAGTGACAAAGTACGAAAATGAACAAGGGAAAAAAATATAAAACACACACAAAAAAATAAAAAAAAACAATTCCAGAGGAATTCTGTCAGTTTTTTTTATTCTAATTGTAAACTCCCATTGCAACAAACATCTAAAAATCTAGATTATTTTTAGGTGTCACTTTTGTGCACGAAGAAGGGTTTCGGCCTCGAACATATAGATTTAATCTACTTATTGCGACATGCGGCGTTGTTCTTAAAGTTAAGGTATTTAATGCAGAAAAACCTAATAAACAATATTGCTGGACATACATTTAATAATTTCCGGCAACTAATAATCCCGTCAAAACCAAAGACGTTACAAAATAACTATACGGTTACGTTGCTCTTTTGTCACATTTCAAATTGAACGCTGACATATTGCAGGCGTAGACAAAGAATTGTGTACTTTAGCAGGAGTGGGGGGAACGATATATTTTCCGCAAAAAAACGTTGGCACAGGACACCACATGTTACAGGCTGTAATATTACGCCATTCACTTTGGTCATACGTAGAGATAGGCCACGACTATTGGTCTCGCACCCTATGGCAAAAGTACGTTACCGCTAGTATTTCTGCTGGCGTTTTTTGTGACAACAGTGTATGCTCGATGAATTATTTACATTGTAGGGGAGATTTCTGATGTCGATTTACTTGATGTATTTTTGATATTAAATATTATGAAATTGACGATTTCGTTATTAAGTAGATGTATTGTCTTTTACTACATAAAATACTAGCTGTCCCGTTGCGGCTTCTCCCGCGTGTACTATAGAAAATAGTAACAAACTTGAAATTACGTATTAATTAATGGTGTAACTATATTCTCTGCATACCTTTAACATATGGAATATAAAGCTAACTGTCAAATAATCCAACAAATACAAACAGCTTTATCCAGTCCTCTTCGCTGAGAGTGCTTTAATTGCAGAACCTCTCTGTTCGTAATTCGTCCTTATTTCCCTATGATAATCAATAACTGTCTTTTGTAGAGCAAGAAACATATCGATTACAAATGTTAAGTTATTTCTCCGTGGTCAATGTTCACTTTTTAGGAGTTCTGTAACATTTTACTACTTCTCACATCCGAAATGATCGAATTTCAAAAAAATATGAGTTCTGTTTTTATATGTTTACGTAAGCTTCATTCTAAAGCAAAAATCCACCTCGATATCTCCAGTGGTTCAGTAGATACGGATGATTAATTTAAAACACGTTTCATTTTTTCACCGGCTTTCAAGGACGAATTTTGAAAAATCCTAAAGAAACTTTTTAGACAAATACATGAGCACCATTCTGATGCAAAGATCACCTCGATATTTTAAGTGGATTAACACTAGAACTCCCAAGGCGGTCATTTTAACCTTTTCGAATTTGTTATTTTGTTGTAAATTCTATAAATTTTATTTCTGAGTGTTGTGACTTTATGACTTTTCCTAATAATCCATTTTGTACTCAACCTATTAATTTCACAATGATAACTTAGTTTTTAACGGATATATTTAGCATTAAACCTAGAACTACCACAGCGGTCATTTTGACCTTTTACTAATATGATTAGTTTATGATGATGTAAATTGATGTACATTTCACACAACACACTTAGGCGTGTACTATAATCATCAGTAATATTTGTATTGGACGTTAGCGACTTTTGTGTTTGTAAATAACATAAAAATAGACGTACTGTAGAAAAATAAAAAAAATTTATTTTGACATCTCATAATAATTTTTGCATGCAAATATTATGTGTGTAAGTTCGTATACTTGGAAGTTCATGCCCTGTAATTAAAATATTTCGTTTGGTAGCATTGGATATATTATTTTTTTAAATATAACACGTGTGGGTTGGTACTAAAGATTTTTATGTTGTTGGTATTGTAGCCCTGTAGTGACAATGTCAGATGCTCCAACCATTATTGATTGTTGTTACTCAGCACTGCAATATCTGTCATCACTAAGATGCCAAACCCCAACGATAGCTTTGCAATAGCGTAGTAAAATGATGTAAATTACATAGTAATACAGTAGGATTACTGTGGCGGGACGTATCTTTACACCGGAAGAAGCCGTGCAGTATTTCCAAGAACTTTCTAAAATTACTCTGAAGGGAGTGAAATGTTTGAAAGGGACAACGATTATGCTCCACAAAATGGTGACCCTACTGAAGGTGAAGGCATTGATGAACTAGAAGACTTTGTAAATGAGGAATCTTCAGCTTTTGAGGCTGGAAACTTTTCTAGTAAATAAATTAGTACGTATTATAATCAGTTACAACTTCAGCAACAAATACGCCTGAGAAAAAAGTTTGCATACGCAATCATGTATCTTTGTATACTACGCACGTATAGACCACGGTCGTAGAAGTACATGTCTGAACACTCGCCTATCTACCAATGTAATTTGCTTGACCCCCTTGTTGTTTGGCTGCAGTTCACCAAGTTACCAAGAGTGTTGTGCGTCTTTGGCGCTGCAATCAGAGCGGTTGGGTTCAAACTCCGCCCACATTTTTCCAATATTTACATTATAAAGTAAATAAAGATTGCTGAAGCCATGCTTTAGGATTTTGAGCGAAGGAAGTATTTCATAAATAGATGAAAAATACATTTTGATAAATTGTTTACCTTTATAGTGTAAACACTGGAAATAAGTGGGAGGGAAGTGGGCGGAGTTTGAGCCCGATCACCCTGATTGCAGTGCCAAAGACGCACAACACTCTCGGTATCTTGTCGAACTGCTGCCAAACAACAATGGGATCAAGTTTCCAGGCGAGTGTCCAGACCTGTTATTTTACGGCCGTGGTACAGACTAATCAAATAAGCTGCATACACTTCCAAAAGCATCGCAGTGTAGTAAAGATGCAAAGAAATATCAAGTAACAAATCCGCAATGTTATGATTTTATAGGACAACTTAGAAGAGAGCGTGGGATGTGTAAACTATTGTCATTAGGGTAAAAAACTAGGGGGAGGATTTTAGTGCATATATTTTTGTCAAGAAATAAATATCCAAGAAAAAAATATTCACTTCTTTGTTCTCAATCTATTTGCAATAAATATGAACTGAACAACAGTTCTCACTGTTATGTACTTATATGCATATGTAAGCATTAATTTCTTCTGCAGAATATACTTTGTCTGGACTTATTTCAGCTGGTTCAGGTGCAGCAGCTGTAATTGGAAGATGCTCAGTTTAGCAAACTAGGCCAATAGTTAGTACTTCACTTTGCAAGGCAAATGGAATGCAGTGGACTGTTGTACGCAGAATAGGTCTGCAAAACATTATGCATAAGGCCAGGACCTATATTGAAGTGGAGAAGCACATTTAGACTCTTTATTGATGAACCAATGCTACAACACATAAGAAAATGCACTGAAATAGAGGATCGGGATAAGCTGCAAGATGAAGCATTGTGTTTGAGTTTAGAAGAGTTGGAGGCTTTTATTGGTTTCGTGTACCTTCGTGGTGTGTGTGTGTGTGTGTGTGTGTGTGTGTGTGTGTGTGTGTGTGTGTGTGTGCAGCAAAAGGACTTTCACTCAATACCGTAGGCTCTGATCAACCAAATGGAGTATTAGATTTTACTGTGACACAATGTCCTGAAACATACCTCTTTCAGGAGACATTCAGGTTCATTCGCTTTGAAGGCCGAAAAGTCTGCCTTGCTTTTGAGATATGGAATTAATTTATCAGCTGCTGCAAATCCAACTTCAAGCCAGGTGCTGATACTTTTATTGAAGAACAGTTTTTTCCAACGAAAGCCAAATGCAGTTTCAGTCAGAGTCAGTACATGTCCAGCAAGACTGATAAATTCTATATATAATTATGGTTGGCTATTGACGTTGAAAGGAAGTTCGTCTTCATTGGATTTCCTTATTTAGGTAAAGATGAGAAACTACCTCCTAACCATCCCCTTTCAGAGATAATTGTTTTTCGACTGGAAGAACCATATCTCGACAATGGGCAGAATATCACCATGGCCAACTTCTACACTTCTGTCAGTTTAGCAGAAAAATTGATGGCTAGGGATACAACTGATGTGGGTACAGTGAACAGAGCTAGAAGAGGCATTCCAACTGAAGTCAAGAATTCACGCCTTCCATTGCAGAAGTCATCCATAATGAAGCATAATGACTGTACACTTACTATTTATCAGGTTAAGGTAAATAAAAACGTACTTGTCCTTAGTATTATGCAACGGTCACTACAGGTCGGCAACCAAGAAACAATTTCGAGAAACATTAATAAGTTACTACAATTGTACTCAATTTATTTATAAGTCGTTCAATTTCAACAAAAGCATCATATCGATGCTGGCCACTCCAATTTTTCGACAACATTCTTGATTTGGCTGGCATATATTCCTGACCATCGTTCAAAGAAACTACAGGTTCTAGTATCAGCTGCAGAGGTTTCATCATAAAGCTAGACGTACCTGATAAATCGTCAAGAAGCATTGGCAACGAAGGGCAACAATCAAACCACGGCTCTACATGAAAGCAGTAAATGTCATCAGTGACCTATTGTGAAGTGTAACGGAAACAAAACTACCGAAGATTGTACAGTCTACATGAAATACAATCGTGGTAAATGCACAGGCAAAGTTGTAAAAAATCTGTCCCTCTGTTTCGCAAGGGTAAAACAAGCAAACATATAAAAGAAGAAACATTTCTCTCGAAATGTAAGAGTTTTGCATTTTACAAAATCTTTGCAGATAAGCGTATGTGTGTTACACTGACTGAAATGACTACAACAAACAATTGTAATTTAATTTCAGGAAAATAAAAATGTATATCTAATAAAAATAAAAGTTAGCTGTAGGTGACAAACATAATATTTTGATTTGTATCCAGACGAAAAAAAAATTTTATAAAAATATTTACAGCCATTCAAATCTTTAATGCAAATATAATTACGAAGAATTCATGCTAAAATAATATGTGTAACTTTATACAACACATACTACGCGAAATATACATTTAAAACTAATTTTGTACAGTGCGGTCAACATGACCCTTCTTGGGAGTTTAAGGGGGGTAACAAATGTTGGGAGTTCTAGTGTTCAGAGAAATATAGGATTTATTGAAAACATATTTAACGGCTTTCCCCCCCCCCCCTTAAATTCTGAATTTTGAAGAATCGAATAATTATGAAGTATGCATTTGCTTAGGCAATGTTTTTAAGTAAAAATATTAAAAATATATCATCAGGTTAGAGAGTTATCGAGCAGTTCGCGAAAACACATTTTTCCACTTTTCACCACTTTAATATTAGAATTTCGAAAAATCCTTCCTTAGTGGGTGTCAACGCCGTAAGGGGAAGCTACGCTGAAAATTTTACGTGTCTAGGTCACGTGGTTTGGGCTGTGCGTTGACGAGTGAATAAATGAGTGGGGCACTTCATTTTATATATTAAGATTATGATGTGACTTTTTATCAAGCGACTTCTGATAGCGAATACCAAAGTTAACTTCGTTTTATTATCTCAATCATTTAAATCTTACGCAGTAGAAGAATGTTCGATATTGTTGGATTAAAGTTTAATTATTCTTGGGAAAAACTGTCGTTAGTATCACGGCAATGTGATGAAGAATCATACTATTTAATGTAAAAATTTCGTAACATTAATAGTGATTTCATGACACGTAATAACACCTACATCTAGTTACCACTAAAGTTTATGTCGCAACAGTTCGCAAGACCTAAGTGTAGGTCGTGTCCGGTATTTTGTTTATGTCCATGAGAAATATTCCTATTAATTGCAAAACTGTGAAGTGATACCATGACCTCGATCAGCTGCTGTGGGGCACTTTGCTTGAATAATGACATTTGGCAGAATGTTAGGTCGAGTAGATTGATTTCGGCGTGCGTAGAATGTTTCGCTATAGTAGGTCAGCATATTGATCCAATATCCGTTAATATTCGTAAAATACATGAGTTTGTTTGCGCTTTCAGTTTACATCGTCTTGACCTCTGTATACTGAAGCTAACCATTTTGTTACTAACGAGTTCGCAGATGAGGCACAAAAGTCGTGTAATGAAGTGTAGTTGAATAACCTTTAAACACGTCACATATTACGTTCGTTTCTTCCAAGTGAACAAAACTTAATTTTTGGAAGTTTAAAATATACAAATATTTATTACAAAATATTCATTTTATAATAACTATATACACCTCACTTCACACCGTTACAGAGATTCCAGGCTCCGTTACAGAGGTATAGCACGGCCATAATGGTGTTTGTTTGTAGTTTGCTTTCCGTAGGGGAACGTAGACTGTTTGTCTATGCGTGCGTCTATGTGTCTTCCCTTAAAAACCTTTTGAACCAGTAGATAGAATTTCTTAAAACGTGTTACACCTCACAAATACTTAGTAGCCTGACTTGACTTCCGGGTGGTTCTTTCATTATATGTACACATTTTACTGATGTCGGCCATTTTAATTTTTTTAAACCTTTCTAGATATCTAAGTAACCATAGGTATTTGAGTATTTGTGAAACTGGTTACAAATGTAAAATTTAGTATTACGACACCCTTTTTGTGTATTTTGTTTATAACGCTGTTCTTGGTGTAACAAGAAGTTTACAGAATAACTAACGAATCTAATTTTCTCAGCGTTGGGCAAAATTTATCCACTATGTAAAATATGAAATGAAGTAACTGTATTTATTACTGAGCATATAGTTTTATATGAAATAGTTAGGCAGTTCACGAAATGTAACAATTTAATTTATTCATATGTTTCCTTCCAAAATAGAAAAAATTGCGTAACTAAATAAATAAAAACTACTATGTTTTAGGTAGGTAAACCTATGTAACTAATTTGAACTAGTAAATTATGTACAGTTATCGATACAGTGATCTCTTTGAAAAATGCCAGATTTACGTGAAATAATCGTTCAGAAATCAAAACTTAACTGGTAACAACAATAATAAGAAATTTGGTTAATACAGGACTAAGACACTCAAAAAACATGCACAATATTTACTTACATTGTACTACCTTACAAAATGACTGACCTTCAACAATAAACTGCAATAATCAAATATTTTTATATAAACTGTAAAACATTTTGTTACTTATTATTTGTGTCGTAGAAACCAAAATATGACGTTAAATTTGTGTGTGTGTGTATATATATATATATGTGTGTGTTGGTGTGTGTGTGTTTATTGTTTCATCTTGTGAAATTTTTGACTGAAGACAATATATCCATATAAAATCGTTGGCTAATAAACGGTCCAAATAGGAAATACGTTGTTGTCAAAATATAACAGAACGATAATTTTTCATAAAAGGCTAGCCTAATGCAATTTAGCCTGATTTCGATTCTTGGCAGAGTTGACCAATATTTCACATGTGTGAAACGTTACGATAGATGTCATTGTTCAGGTTGTTTTCTCTTCGATCCCCCTTTACCAACGATAATATGCCGATGCTCTGTCCATACTAAACCCTTTCTTCACCTCCCGCCACTTCACAATGCTTAATACAATGCTGCTATGTTGAAGTCAAAACCTCTTTATTCATATATATATATATATATATATATATATATATATATATATATATATATATATATACATACACACACATATACAGAGTGTTCACAAAAAACACCGACAAACTCCGGCAGGTGAAAAATAAAGCAGGAAATCTGTATGACACTTTGTACGTAATCGTGATATTAAAGGAGTAATTCGCATTTGAAAATCAAATTTTAAAACTTTGATTTCCCCATAAACCGAACAGTGATCGACGTAAACTGACAAAACTCAGGATATTACTTCAAGACAATAAGGCCGACAAACCAACAGTAAACGTTAGTTTATACCTTCTACCCTTGCGAAAATAAAAGGGGTGGCCTCCATTAAATTGCTGGCAACTTTTTTATTGTCAGGATAATCCAACATTTAAGAGTGAATTATTGAGAAATGTGAACTTATTAATAAAAAAGGTCCTCTTGTAGCGACTGTCTAGGGCGCATAGTTTTCGTGCAAAACGCACGTCAAATATTGGCGTGATGAAACACAGCCTAGCGTGTAGGCAACACTGCGTACACGAGTGTCTGGTTTATTCCGCTGCGCCGCACAGACGATGGTGGACATTCACTGTAAATATCACGTACCGTAGCTTAAATAGGTCACAAAACCGTAACCAACACTTTGTTCCTAGCTATATTTGTGTTTTTTGGAAAATAAAAAAAAATGGTAAGTGTGCAAGTGAAACAATATTAGTATTTATTATGTTCGTTAAACTGTTCAAGAAAGCTCCTAGGTTACACAAGTCATTTGTATGTCCTTGTCAGCACAAACGGTTGTCTACAATAACGGAGATTGGAGGGCAGTTTCTTCTCGAATATGTATTACGATTTACGTTAAAATGTGTTGTTTAACATGTGCTATTAAACTCTTCCAGTATTATATACATACACCATTAACATAAATTGTTTCAAAGTAGAGTTATAGCCTTAAATGTCACTTAATAGTTAACGAGTTTTCATATTAGATAACAAAAATATTTACTGCAATAAACCGTTACGGCGTGTAAAATAACACAGTGCTGCACTGCTTGTGTAATACTGTTGTGGCATTTGTTTTCACATGCTTGAATTATAACTGACATTTAGGAAATGCGCATTGAACACCAGACAGGTACAACTCTGGTTCGCGGGATAGGATAGGTAAAGAAAAGGTGTTTGATGTATCACTACTGACAAAAAATCACGTAACTGATATGAGATTCTAATGTTATAGTATTTTTTAACCTAACACTTACTCTACAAATTTAAAGCAGAGCTACTTCAGTACCGACAAATCCAAAACGTCCACTCCTTTTGAAGTGGAAGAGTTTAAGGGCTTGAGCTCGAGTTCCTCGGCTTTCTAGAGAATGATTATTTTAAATCTATACAAAAGCCAATATCGTAAAATTGCTTCGTAACTTTTTTGCAAATTTGTTTTACTGTGCAATGTAATTTTTCGAGACTAACTGTATGATGAATATAGCTAATTTATCAATTAAAAGGAAATTTCGTTCATTGAATAATTAGCAACTATTTTCCAGTCTTCTGATTCGAAAAAATTAGAGTATGCAGTTTAAATCAGCCATAACAAAGTTACGAAGCAATTTTAACGATATCGGCTTCCATTTATGTTTTTTAAAAAAATTGTCGTTAAATGCGAAGAAATTCGGGCCCATGCCCTTAAAATCCCAAGTTTTTTTTCTCTCTTTACGTGTTGCACAATTTTCAACACAACTTTCTGGTAGAGAAAAACGTGCATAGGAATGTCACAGTCACGAGTACTTTACAAATTTAAATGACTTGGTGGCTATTTGTTAAACTATTCCTGACGTCAATTATTAACCAAAATTTCATGACGTTTATGCACAATACCAAAAAGTAAACCATATCCTTCATCACACGCCCGCATATGTTTCAGTCGCCGACTAGTTTGTGGTTGGTAAATTTTTATTCATCTAAAAGTAAGTTAGACTAACACAATAAAAACTAAGACAATTAGAGTTTTCTTTGACGAAGTGGTTTGAAAATTAAATTTTTATTTCTTACATCTGCAATAGTGTTATTTTTCCTTCTCAATGCAGTATCAGTATTGGTATCGGAAATATCTGACAGTAATTGAAAACAGTATTGACTCCTATACACTTTACAGTAGTACAAGAATTACGTAAAGTGTTAAAATGTCTAACTTCGTGCTTCGTGAATTGTACCACACACGAAAACAAATTCTGCCAGGAACAGAGTAGTGGGTACGGTTTCGTGGCCTGTTTAAGCTACAGTACATGATATTTACAGCGAATGTTCACCATCGTCTGTCGGCGCTGCGGAATAAACCGGACACTCGTGTACGAAGTGTTGCCTACACACTAGGCTGTGTTTCATCACGCCAAAACTTGACGTGCGTTTTGCACGTAAACTATGCGTCGTAGATAGTCGATACAAGAGGAACTTTTTTATTACTAAATTCACATTTTCTAACAATCCACTCTTAAATGTTGGATTTTCTTGACGATAAAATAGTTATCACCAATTTAATGGAGGCCACCCCTTTTATTTTCGCAAGGGTAGAAGGTATCAACTAACGCTTACTGTTGGTTTGTCGGCCTTATTGTCTTGAAGTAATATCCTGAGTTTTGTCAGTTTACGTCGATCACTGTTCGGTTTATGGGGAAATCAATGTTTTAAAATTTGATTTTCAAATGCGAATTACTCCTTTAATATCACGATTACGCACAAAGTGTCATGCATATTTCCTGCTTTATGTTTCACAAGGAATCACCTGCCGGAGTTTGTCGGTGTTTTTTGTGAACATCCTGTATATATTTAAGAAAAATCATGTTAAAATATTTAAAGATGACTGATATGCATTTTGCGCATTACCGAGGTAACAGTTACGCTAAAGAATTTTTAAAAGTAAATGTTTTTGTGTTTTCATTTACACCGGAACTTTAATGTGAACAATATATTGCTTGTTTTAAATGTTACGCTAATATTTTTTAAAACTAAATGTTATTGTATTTACATTGACACCGGGCGGTCAATGTCAACAACATATGGTTTTGTATTTAAAATTACGCTAAGGGATTTTGAAAACTTATTGTTTTTGTGTTTACATTGACACCGGGCTCTCACTGTCAAAAACATATTGCAAGGTTTGCAACCTAAGCCTAGGAACGATAAATTAAACTGCTCGGTCGAAATTGCGCCATGTCGTGAGCCGTTACGTGAGTTGTGTTGACATGACAGCACGTGCTTCTTATTTACAAGACAAGTTGAAAAACTACATAACACATGTAATTACCAAGGCATTGTCTTGTCATAGGTTTTCTTAAAGCTTATTTTATACGCGTTTTGAAAGTGGAAATAGCTTTTATGTATAATTTGTATTTTTTTCTAAGGTATGATTATTTCATTTAAAACGTACATGTGGGCTTGGTTTATAATGTGGCCTTGGACCATCTAGGGAATCACGTTCAAAGAGTATTGAACTTATTTTATTAATGTGAGCGCATTTAAATTGTGGACGTTCTATTCCTGTTTCACAAATAAATTATGTTTCAGGGTTTTGATCCAATGGGTAGTTTTAGGTCTAAATTAAAATTTTCTTTAGATATTTTGAAATGTACTTGAATTTTAATGTCGTTTATCATACTAAAAGTAACTTAGATTCGAAGGCAAGATACAAAAATAAATTTTACATATGGAATTCGAAAAACCTTGTTGTTCAAGAAATTCGAATCTACAATACAAACTTGCGTTCAGGTTTGATTAACCTGCATTATAATTAACAATGTTGTTAGGGCATTGCATAACAATTTGCATGCGTATTTCAACAGTATGTTTCAGTAAAAGTACTTTGTACTAAAATGATTCAATTTCGCACTTTCTAGGCAGTACCTTTAAATTAATGTAATTTCCAAGAGAAGAACTAAATTTTGATTGTATGTAACCATACCAGTTCTCTGAATTATGGTTGTCATTTCAGCTCGCCGTGGAGCTGAGAGCCGGGTACATCTACCCAGATGGAGAAATAGTGATCGTTACTGCCACCTACGACTGACCGCATTAAAGATGTGAGACTATACAATTGGACAAATCATTCCAAGAGCGGATACCAGAGACTTTTTCTTATCAAGAAAACACTCACTTTGTGGTCTCCTAAATGACCAGCTGACCGATTTCAATCCCGCAATACGAATCATGTCCACTACACACGTTATTGTAATAGATAAATATTTTTTTACGAATAATCATGTTTACAAATTCTTTTCCCAAATTTTTACATATTTGAAAACGTCAGTTGTTTCACTTTTTTTTATCTTTGTTTTGTTTAATATTATATGTATAAGTGTTTATAAACGTGTTATAATAGTGTAAGCTTAACAAATAATTTTAATTTAATTTTCGGTCAGACAATACTAATTGCCATCAAGTCATGAATATTAAAATGTGTAAGCATATAATGTGTAACGTAAAATCATACATAAAATTATTTTACTGTGTACACTTCATCACAAATAAGATGATAAATACAATTATTCCAACAATAGTTATAACCTCTCCTCTCATGATTGGTGTCGATTTTATCAACAACATTTTTGTAGGTTTTAGAGCCCTTTTACAAAACAGAAGAAATCTGTTTGATGCTTTAATTTAATTTCGATCTTATAAGTCTTTTGAACGAAAATCAATCAAATTTAATTTTTAAGGACCCAAGTTCCCTTACTAATCACTTTAGAATAAAGAGGTTGCAACAGTTTAATATATTTTCGTAACGAACTACTGCTGAAGTTCGTTCGTGTAATTCCTACACGCATTGCTTTTATTAAAAAAAAAAAAAAATTGAAATTTGTACCCAAGTGAGCTAAACACTCTGCTGAGGTGTGAATTTATTTGGCACAGAAGTAAACGTTTATTTTAATATCTTCTCGATATTCTTAAAGTGAAATGAAGAGTTTTCTGACAAGAATGATTACGTGAGAACGGTGGCGACATCAAGATAAAAGTTGATGCCTGCAAATTACGGCGAAAATATGTTCAAGAAAGCAAATAGACGCGGCTCCAGCCTGGAATCCGTCACAATCAACATAACATGGACTAAGAAATACTGTAAGATTTCATTACTGCGAAATATTACGACAGTACAAGACTTCACAATGTCTTGATTCTGCAGTGAGCTTACTTGTTCTTTTACAAACACTGGTTTTTACGAAGTTTTGTATACGGTTTTATTTTTGCGAGACGTAGGCAAAACCTGCTTATTTTAGCAATGCAATACTCTTTCAGTAGCTAGCATTGATTTTGAAACTTTCTCAATTAGACCGTCTGTATAGTTGCATCCGTTGTTCATGTGCCAACTCATCGTCGTTGTGATACTGTAGAAAGTTATTTCATCTGTTATTGTTGTAAAGGTTTTTGAAGCTGATATTAATTAGCAGAACACGGAGCATACGGAGCAAGAATGTGTGTCTAGAGTTGAGAGCTTACAAAGTAACCAGTGGTTCGTGGAAGCAGCATTCATTACGGCAACGACGCGCCACTTGCGCATACAAATTTCAAGCTGCTGTTTTCTTTCCGCCCCGCGAAGCTGCTCCCAGGCACCGGAGATGCGAGAAGCTTGCTGAAGCAGGCGACTAAGAAATAAGTCCTAAATCGTGCCGCCACTCCCGAGTTCAGAAGTCAGATTAAGTTAAGAGCTGGGGGTAAAAAGTACCGGTGAGGGAACTTGAGGGAGACAATGGTATACTCTCAACAGAAACCGCGCATAAACTTCGACTTGCACGAAGATACAGAGTTGTGTGTAGGAATTTCCCCCGTGGCAACCAATGACAGTGCATGGAGAGCGAGAGCGGTAAAGAAAAGAATTCTCCTAACAACAAGCTCCATTAACGAGCGAGACGAAGTGACAACTTACAAAAGCTACGTATAATTTAATCCCATTGCACAATTCCCGATGCCAGTTAGCGTATATCAGGCGGGGCCCACTTTGTTAAAACATTTGATACTTAGCAATGAGATTCTTGATGTGGAAACTATAGCTCCCAGGTTTTTAATTGCAGGAATATAATGTTTGATAGTTCTTTAGAAAAGTGCAATTTTGATCCAAAATTCCGTGTGACTTATTAATGTTTATTTTTATTTTTGTGATGGCTACAAAAAAATTATAGACTTAGCTGAGGCGTCTTCAAGCTGAAGTTCTGGTAGATTAGTATGCCTCCAGGCATACCAGAGTTATGTAGACACACTGCCGACGTCTTCCCTAACGACCCAAGGGTCGGTGCATTTATAGTCATTGCACTCGCGTCACTCGAAATTCGCGAGCGTCTACCTAAATACACATTTCTCGGCAGCCGTCGCCTAAGGCGACCTGGACGATCAGATCGTACTCGCAAACATTACAAAATATTAAAATTCCTCAGGAATAACGCCGACTGGGTGTCCATTCTGTTGTCCTATTGGCCGAAAATGACGCCAAAAGATTCCCATTATCACCCAGAACATTACAGAATTTCACTCGGCGAATTGGAATCATTGATACACTTCAAATTATCGTGCCGAGAGCAGTTGCTATGGTTACAAAATCAACAGTCATAGAGAAATGAGAAAGTGGCCTACAATTAAGATCTAGCTTCAGGCAATCAAATAATATTTAGACACGTGAAAATTAGTTTGTAAACCAAAATACACATAAGTATTGAAATTATGATCATCACAAATAAATAAATATTCCTGCACTGGCAAAACCATGGTAAAATAATAAGTGGCTTACATATGTTTAAATACGAAATTACCATTAAATAAACGTTAAAAATTAATGACACTAAAATATTAATAAACACACAAACTGTTAGCAGTGCACGTTACAATGATAACTCCAGAAATTATGAATCATTGTTCAAACAGTGCTTAAATATGTAACATCGTATGTGACTAAATTATTATATGTAACAATTGTGTTCTTCAATATAATGTTAAGGCGTTGTCTCAGTAAATTTTATCAAACATCTACAAAATACTATTTTTTATTTTAAAGAAACACCTATGAATCCCAACAATCCAACCACTGCCGTATATTATAAAATATGTATATTTACATTTTCATTACCTTCTATTTACTCTGAAATATTCCTTGGCATCTTATTTAAGTAAGGCTTAAGTTATTTGTACAAAGATAAAATTATATTATTTGTGTATCACAAAATCAGTTAAAGTTTGAATCATATACTTCTTAAAATTCTTTTACGGGAAGCAAACCAACAACAAAGTAAACGTGTTGAACGGTAATGTATAAAATTACCAAAATTTCCAAAATTTTTGTGACCTAGGTCGTTAGCCAAATAACAGCATAGTTGTAATATTGAACATTTCTATACGGAGCGTGTGTTGTATTCGTTAACAGTGTGTGCATATATATATTCTCACAAGCACAAACTCACACACACGCACACTGTAGCTGCCTGGACGCAGCTTTGCCTACGTGGAATTTTCGAAAGAAATACTACAACGACGGCAAACCCCCATTTTACGATTGTTGACCTGCAATGTATCATAGTGAGATATCAATTATTCCGGTAAAAAAAATAATTTTCCACCTTTTCATCACTTTGTGAGGACTCAAACTACAGGGCAAGAGAATTAAAATAGAAAATGAACTATTCTTCCAGCTGCCACTAATATGTGCGTAAATAATATCACAGCAGTGCCGTGTCGCCATGCCTTTCACGGAATCCGAACCAAAAAATTCCTACCAGTATTTCAAACAACTACGCCAAGATATGCAGTCACCATTATTAAGAAGTTAACTTTGTAAACACACGTCCGTTTACTTAGATGTATACGTATAAATTTTTTTAAATTATTTATCTATTATAATACATTTTTTGGGAGGAATTTCTTGAACATTTTACATCTTCCCACCACATATTATTATATAATTTTGAAAAACTATGATAAAGCATTTTAGGCATTAAAACAAACTTAAATTCTGCATAAAAATCTTCTCGATATTGATATAGGTTTAAAGTTGAACAGAGAATTAATTGAAACCGTGTTGTATATTTTTATTCAATTATAGCTTAATTTAAAAAATAACTTGAAACTCATTTGAGCTACTTTTGGCTAACCGCGGTCATTAAAAAACACCAGAGAAAATTAGGCAACTCAAAGTGACTGGGAAGGACTCGACTGTGGATAGCCTGTTACCACTGCGCCATTTCTCTAGGTGAAGTGAAGATGTAGGTAAGTTGTCAGGTCTCCGGAGCCTGTAAGGGTGAATGGATAAAGATCAGTGCCGGTAATAAATCACAAGGGATACAGGCTTGTAACAACAGTGACTTTACAGTCAACCACACCCATAAATTATTGGCAGATTGTGAAGGTCAGATTGAAAATCCAAATAACGGCAGGGATGGCTTACACGTGTTTACAGAATATTGATGCCTCACAATCAGTAAGTTTTGTCATTTTGCTGTTCCCTATAGTAGGAAACACCTACATCCCTCCGCACAGAATTTTCGGAAGAATTGAGAAGAAAGTAAAATCTGAAGCAACTACCTTGAATCCTCAGAAATATTAAGATATATTCAGTTAAGTTGGGACTGTGTTTTAAGTTGGGAGCGGATGTAGCTGTGTACGACTGGAAGTCTGCTGTGTCAGAGATAGGTACAAAGTCAATAACTGGCACTTAAGTTCCAACCAAGCAAGCGGATTGTGGGTAAGTAAACATCGAAGTCTTTAGCGCTGACCAGGGGTGAATGGGTGTGAGTATGGAGCTGTGCCGGAATGAATGGGCGGGGAAAACGGGAGATCCCCGAGAAAACCCACCAGCGGCATCGTACGTCACGAGTCTCACGTACGAAAATCTGGGAGCCGACCCCGCCGGGAATCAAACCCGGATCGCCTTGGTGAGAGCACCAATGACGAAGGAATTTTTCAAAATTCTAAAATTAAGGGGATGGGAAGATGTGATTTGCATTTTCAATGAATACCCGATATCTCATTATCCTGGAAAGTTGTAGTATATTTTCTTACTTTAAATATTGCCCAACTAAATGCATTTTAGAAAACATTTTTTTATTTAGCGAAATTCGAAAATTAAGTGGGTGAAAAGTTTTAAAGCGTGTTTGATTACTCTTAAAGGTGTTAAGAAATCCAGGGGATTTTTCTTCATAATGATGTGTACAAAAATATCTAAACAGTAATGTCAGGATTTTTCAAAACTTCATATTATAAGCTGTTAAAAAAATAATATGTGTTTATTATTAATTATCTGTATATCATTAACCAGATGAAATATCGTAATGAATTTTGTTTTAAAAAGAGGTTTACGTACATATCTAACGAGAGCTTGCAGGATTTTTTTAAAATTCGCCCGCCAAAGCTGTTAAAATAATAATACGTGTTTTCAATTAATCATCTCTATCTTTTAAACTCGTTGAGCTATCGAATTAATTTTTGATAAGAGTACATTTTAAAAAATTTTCTATAAATACTTTTTTTTTTTGGAAAGTTGACAGTTAAGGGAATGAAAAGTATAAAATGTTATAGAACTGCTGAAACATTAGCACAACCATGGATAAATAATTCAAAATTTGCGCCATGTGTTTATAAATAAACCTCTTTGGTCTTGGGCCTGTACACACATAAGAATTCTCACAACCTACCTTGAAGCATTCGTTGGAATTATATAAGTCTGGGGTGTGGGACGTTTCGGGGTCGTATCCCGCGTAAGACTTAGCAACGGGAATTATTGTGCTATTATGTGCGCACATATTATTAGCAGCTGAAGACTACGATGGAACCTTCGAGTTATTTGGACTTCTCTGATCAACTAAGATCTTGAAAGCCGGTAAGAGGCGACATGGTTTGGATATGGAGCAGTGTCTATAGTGACGGTCTGGGGAAACCGGAGATCTCACTGTGTCATCATCCAGGTACAATTTCCACTTGGATAAATCCGGTATAACCAGCCGAGAATCGAACCCGGATTACAAAAAATGTGTTGAATATCAAAATATTAACTCCGACACCCTTGCCGCGGAAAAATGGCGTGGGGGATGACTGTTATGGGCACATATTGAAGAGTGCTGCCTGAAATGTGACGTGTGTCCTCTCTGAATATACGTACCCGACATTACTTACATTTGCGTCGGTGGGGTTGAAGAGACTGATTTCGTCGTAAAAATCTTTGTCTGAAACAGATTAAGGCACATATGACATAAAAAGAGAGTAAAATAACTAACCAATATTTTTAAAAGGGTTGCTGTTCACATTAAATTATTCCACGCGGGCAAAGCCGGAGCTGCACGTCTAATTGTAATATAAGCGCCGCAAAAATTCGTGTCGAATACGTTTGAAATTGTACTTTACTATTTTTAATTTAAAAAGTACTTTGTTTTGAAAAGTAATTTTAAATATAAATGTATGTTTTTACGAAATACTCAAGAAAATTTGGATACTTGGGAGTTAATTTTGCATGACGCAAAGATGCATTACATTGAAAACAACGCGATTAGTGTCACTGGAAACAGGTATACATTTCTAAAATCCCTTGTATTAATGCAGCACGCCTTCTAATCAAATGTAATGTTAAAGCCCTTGGAACCAAACCTAGCACTTTTCTATAGTATAGTTCCCCTGTATAACTGGCTTGGCAGAACAGACACACGTGAAGCAGGAAAAGGGCGTAGATGGGGCGAAAGAAGCACAATTGTATGTAACCACTGAAAATGTGCAGCACATTGACAATTATCGAAGTGTCTGCATAAGCGCCAACGGGTACCGAGACACAGGCACGAGGAAATAGGTAGCCACATACTAAATATTTTTGTGTCCTTAACCTAACAAAACTGCCCTTTAATTCAGAAGATAGCATTTTGAACAAACGTGAGCAGACCTCGTTATATGTAAACTGTCACAGATGACAGAGGAAAGAGAAGGCAATATCCGCGAGTATTTCCGATAATTTCAGAAGTACAGTACAGTTCCAGCAGCTAGACTCTGAAGAACCTACCTAATGCCTCCACGCGAAGTGTCGTAGTTGAGCATGCGTGG
The DNA here is from genome assembly GCA_003012365.1 of Medauroidea extradentata. Classification (NCBI taxonomy): domain Eukaryota; kingdom Metazoa; phylum Arthropoda; class Insecta; order Phasmatodea; family Phasmatidae; genus Medauroidea; species Medauroidea extradentata. The sequence goes on from PNEQ01037550.1 coordinate 62,785, forward strand.
TCCGTGTCGCCAGGTGACGTACGAGGTAGGGTGAGGCACCTGGCTGACCACACAACGTAGCTCTATGGTGCTGCCAGCCTTGTAATACTTCTCAGGTATGGAGTCTCCACGTTCATCTACGACTTCCACCCGTGGCACTGCAACACCAGACACATACAGGTAAAAGATAGGGTAAGACACTTAGCTTACCACACAATATAGCTTGATGGGGCAGACAGCCTTGTAGTACGTATCAGGTATGTAGTCTCCACATTCATCTACCACCTACACCCGTGGTACTGCATTAATAAACACACACACAGGTACAAGGTAGGGTAAGACACTAGTCTAACCACACATCGTAGCGCAATAGTGCTGTCAGCCTTGTAGTTCTTGTAAGGAGTAGTCAATAAATATTAAATGATTTCTAACTTTTCAAGGTACACGACATGTGAGTCACAATACAAAACTAGAAAGGCAAAGACACTACCTATACGATTGGTCTCTTAATTTCATCGGGGACAATTTGCACTGCTACTAAACGCACATAGTCATCTGGGCCAGAAAATATATTAGTGGTGCGACCCAGCCTTCGTTAGTGGTCTGGTAAGTGATCTTCCTTTACAATAACCAAGTCTCCAATCTGAAGGTTTGGTTATTTCGTGCACCACTAGGGTTGATTCAAAAGTATTGACATAAATTCAGATGAGCAACATTGTCAAAGTGCTGTACTATTCTTTGTACCATCTTCCACCTGGCCATACTGCTGAGTTTTAGATCGGTTTCCTCAAGAAGTGGCAGTGTCAGTAGCGAGTCTCCTATAAGAAAGTGTCTTGGAGAAAACGCGGAAAGGTCTTCATTATCACTGGACAGTGCCGTAAGCAGTTGAGTTAGGCCTCAATCATAGTCAGAACAGTGTAAAATTCTTCAAAGGTGAGACTAGCACTTCCCACGACACTATACAAGTAATGTTTCATGCTCTTAACTACAGCCTCCCTAAGCCCTCCTTGGTGACAAGCAGAAGGAGGATTAAACATGCTAAGAAATACCGAGCCCAGCAACAGGCTGTTTGTAAACGCTCTCGTGACTAAACTATTAAAAACAGTGACTTATGCACGCATGCTGTTCTAACGAAGTTGTTACTACAATCACTAAAAATCTCTCGGGACCTTCCACATCGAGCCATCAAATGCTTAAGGGCGGCCATAAATTCTACTGTGGTGTGGTCACTCACCATTTCAATGTGAATAGCCTTGGTAGAAAGTCATACAGATATGACTACATAGCCTTAAAATATAAGTTTATTGCATCCCTTACAATTATTATGAAGCATTGTCAACTCCACAATGTAAAAGTAGACATGAAACACCAATACTAGATGCTGAAAGGTCTGCTCTCATCTATGTACCAGTAGTACCATGCTGAAGACAGCAGGTCATACATGCCTTCAAAATGTGAGGGATAGTTTCTCTAACACAAATAATCCAAACTTGTTGATGGACGACTGCTTACACCAACTAAGGTCCTGTGTAAAGGTTTACCACATATTCTGCCTTTGTTACTAGTTTGGTCATTTGCACTTGGGCTGGTAGCACATCAGGATGATTTTGCTCTTCAGGAATTTATGCTTTCTGAAATTCAGCCACCCATCTTTATAACTCCATTTTTATCTATAAATGGAGCAATGCATGCGAATTGGCTTTTTTTAAACCAAAATGATGGGCACTTGTAAGGTAGTCAATGTCTTCACTTAATCTTCCCTTCTGCACTATTACAACCCAATCGAACAGTGCTACTTAGAATTCACTCACAGTTAAGGAATGCAACAGTATGTAATCTCTTATACTTCCTGTTGTTGCTTACAAATTTCAAGCACCATACTGTCACCTGTTAAAGATTACTTAAGGAAGACCATCTATTCAACAGTGCAATTTCAGGGCTGATGCACATGTTCATCACTGTAATGCTTCTCTCGCATTATGTTAGGAGTTGGTCGGGCTCAACTCCTTCATTGGTTCTCAAGGGACAGGTGTTCTGCAACCATGGTGGATCTGTTTACTATAATGGATGTGAAAAAGTACACTTGTCAACAACCCTCAGGATGCACAGTCTGCAGGACTGTCAGCACCGCTAAGATGGAACCTTAATTTGAAGAAACAAGACTTTGAATTATCACTTCCCTGTTCTCCACAAATGCCTTCCAGTTTCTTGGAATGCATGAAAACATTGCTAGCACAATAGTGAAATCTTTCCCAGCTAGAATGTGATTTTCATCCAAAGTCAATGCATGCTGCAAAGCATTTAACAACTTTGGGAGAAGTAGGGCCCCAAAAAGTTCCAATTGTGAGATGGACATCATTTGAGTGGTGCAACCTTGGTTTTGCAGTCACTTGTCTCACCAAAACTGTGCCATTATGGTCATGTGAGCTTAAACCACGGCTGTGTAGGCTATCTCTGATGCATCAAAATATTCCGATCAGTTCACATCGGCAAATGTTTGGAAATGGAAGGCACCTACCAATACATTCCTCGTCCAATAAGGAAATTTTGCCGATAAACTTATTCCAGGTTACGCATAGATCATCGGGAAGGCGATCATCCCAATCCAGAGAAACCTCCCACACTGACTGGAGCAATATCTTGTCACGAACAATCACATGTGAAAGCCAGACTATTGGAAATATGACCTTAGAAGTGTCAGATAGTATAAGACACTTGGAAATGGCTTTCTTAGGTGTAAGTAATGAAAACGAAAATTCAAATTAATCCAGGATGGAATACCACCCAAGTCCCAAAGTATTAACTGCACAGTCTTCATTGCAATTTAAATACTCTGCTGAATTCTGTAGCTTAATTGGTACAGATTCAGGAATTTCTGTTTCACTTGAAGCCCACTCTCTTTCTCTCTCTGCAGAAATCCACCATAGCTTGAAACGAAATTAGTTTTTTTCTGTAATTCCAGAGCCTCTGGGATACTGTTTGCCTCAGAGTTGTTGAATGACAAAATATATCCAACTGCTTTCGCCATAGTTTACGATTACGAATAAATAAATAAACTTGAACGGGTTCAGTACAAGATAACCTCTACACAATTCTTTAAAAAATAGTGTAATGCGAATGCACCCAGATTTGGCGATACATCTTGTATGTATCCGCAAAATTGGAACTGTATTCTTTCTGAATTGTATTAGCAGGAGCCAAAGATCTGGAATCTTGAGCCCAAACAACATTCCATCATTCAAGATGACACCTGAAGAAGTCTTTGTTGATGCATCAAAGACATTTCTTACGTTTGTAGTTATCCTACTCTCCTTAAACATTTAAACGTGAGGAATGTTACACATCTCACGATTTGGCTTCTGAGTTTGTTTGAAGGAATTGGCTCACATGAACTAAGGCTATGTAGTCATCCATAAACTCAACATACTGCTTGAACTTGGCTTGTCGGTGCTATAGCTGATGCCCTATCCTTCACACAGCCGTGATATGGTCACTGACAAGGACTCTCCTAACTCTAGCTTATTTTCTAGATATATTAATCGCAACACATACCTGTCATCTTCCATTAATTCATGATTTACATAAAAGTGTTTATCATATAAGGATTCTTCCTCAGTGAGTGTAGAAACAGAGGGAACTTCGTCTAGATACAAAAACTTGTTAAAAACTCTGTTCACATCGTCACATCAACGCAAATAGAAGTCGGTATCGTTGGGGATGTGTCATTAGGAATGCTACCAGAGAGCAACCAACCAAGATTAGTTTCGGTGGCCCCTGGAGAACTCTCATTTCCTGTGCAGTGTTCTGATCTATTTAAGAGTGGAAACATGTGACCTTCAATAAGAATATCCACTGTCCTCGAATTATTGTGCATGGGGTCTGCTTATCTCAGTCCCTTAATGTGAAACCAGGAGGCCTTGGGAATAGTAAATTCTCTTGGAAGGCATCATGTCAGTGTTGCTATCACAAGAGCATTAATAGTAAGAGGTGTAGTGCAGCTAGTGTTAGACACAATACTTAGCTGAGCAGGGTTAGACATGATCAATTATGTTGAATGCTAAACCTAACACAGTGACACTTAAATGCTTCTTCTTTAATCTAAGCAGTTGCACACTATTCTATGTTTTAAAACTAGCTTCTGAACGAGATTCAAGTAAGGCTCGATATGTAATTAAGTTTCCTGTACATTCCTGAACCTGAACTTATGTTGTTGACAACAACACCATTAAGGGAAAGAACTACACTGAAAGATTAGATGATACTTCCGCTTGCTTAAGTTTGGTTAGTGTTTCGGATAAAGGTAAATCGTGTAGCAATGTATTGTGGTGTCCTTGATACGTCTTACATTTTTAATGAGTAGCACTGTCGAGATATGTGAGTAGCGCTTAAGCATTGTCTGCAACAAATTCATATATTTCCTGAACTGAGGCTGGCAAATTTTCAGAACACTTATACTGATCATGGGCTCCCGCACACTTGAATCAAGAATGTTCTAGTGTGGTACCAAGCAAAACTGAATGAATCCAAATTCCTCGCATTTAATTGGTACTGGCAACAACAGTATTTGATTTGGAACCAGTTGCTGCAGATAATGCACGCGTTCTCTATTCCAGAAATCACATAAGTTTTACAAAACTTGGCAATTCGTCAGAGGTAAATAACAGTTGCCAATCTTTTCTGGAATCAGTTTCTAACTTTTCCTTCACGAGAAAACATAAGTACTGTATTCCAGTGCTTGACAGTCTGTTAGAGAGATTTATCAATCTCGTACATTCGATAATATTGTGAAACATACAACGTAACATACCTACAGCTCCTGCTGAATGGTTGTTTGTGAAAACACATGTTTTAAGGTTGCATTAACCAACCCGCGCTTATTTTCGTACCTCGAAGCTAATATGTTCCAGGCTTCGAGTTAAATAACACTTACTGTTCGGAATACCTTTCACTAATACAGCTGCACCATCTTGTAATAATCCCTTGAGACATTGAAGTTTCTGCGCTCCCGAAATATTCTTATTACTATGGACAGTGGTTTCAAACAAGTCTCTGAAGGATACCCAGTCCTGTAGGTTGCTTCCAAGCACTTGCAACTGTAGCTTGAGCAATCTAACTTCACTTCTAACGTCACTTCTAGACGACGGACTCATAATAATTTTCTGATACGACTTCATGAATCCTGACAAGTAAGGCTGTAAGCCTATATTTTCCTTCACCGAGATCGTATTTACATATTGTGTTCTCTGTACTGCTCGAGGCAATACTAAAATCCAAAAGTAATTTATGAACTTTATCTTACATTAATTAAACTATTTTTGTGCATTATTTCTCCACTCGTATCACAACTCGTAAGATTGTCAACGGCTTTCTAGGCACGAGTAATGTTTGATTCTATAATCTTCTTCTTGGCCAAAAACTTATCCATTGTTTCCCGGTACTCAACGAGTCTTCACAGAATAACAAATGCTATATCGTTTACATCAAAACCCGGAGGACCAATAAATGTTTCATGAAGTAAGCTGTTGTACTTCGGAATTACTCTTTTATGCACAAAAATACTCATCTGTTGCGATCTTCCATAACATTGAGAACTTTCCATAGACCAAAAAATTTATGAATTCTGGTCAAAGTATCAGATAGTAACAACGGAACTATAGAGTACAGAGTGATAGACATAAAAAATACTACTCAACAAGATTCGATTCCGAAAGTACTTCGGTTATACGGCCTGGCAGAATTGTTATTGCTGGTAGATGTGCAGGTGGCCGGTGGGCTTTACTTAGTTAAACGGGATTTTTCGTGATGTCACCAACTTCTAGCTGTTGTGGTAGTTTACAGGTACAAAACAAAGTTCCGGGACTTCAATTTCTATGGCTGTTGGGTATAACTACGATCACGTGATCGCGACGCAGCAACCAATCAGACGGTGTTTTGACGAACATGAGAAAATTAAGGTGTAGGTTGAGAGTTCAAAATTTAACTATGACGAAATCTACTGGTCATCAAATTTTCAACTTATGGCCTATTCATCAATGATGATAGCTAACATTCCATCTTAAAACCTCGAATAGCATTACAGGCGTTCATTACATCCAAGTAATCGACATAACTTGGTCACGTGACCAAGATAACCTACTTTGCTCCAGCGAGCAAATTTTCATAAGCGCATGTCACAATTGGAAATCTGTCTGCTAAAATTAATATCATTTTCATTTTAAAATAATTTAAATACTTGGAGACTGCTTCAGACATTTTAAAATTTTTTTTCTCCTAGAACACAATTTTGCATAAAAATCTCGGTAAAATTTCATTGCTACGAAAAATATATTACGGTTATGTTTTTGTTTGTAAGAAGTATTGTATTTATAAATGTTATTCCTATACCACATACACAATTACTACTCACAAATTTGTACACAATATTTTCCTAACTGTACAAAGCAAAGTTTCAAGAAATCTAAGTTTTTGTTTATTACAAAACCAGTGCCTGTAATAGAAACTATAATTTCTGACCAATATCAACATAACAAACAACCAGCTGCCACTTGCACTTCGTGATTTGTCCATATCAGCCAATCACAGTCCACCAGCCACTTGAACCACCACAACCCGCAATTTCAACTCAACCAGGCCTTTATATTTAAACTTTTATACACATTTTCAAAATTTTTTCTGTAGCGTACTACAGCACTGATGGAAGGTTTGTCTTAAGTGCATTGTTTTTGTGCAACTGCGAAGAATTACAATGTGCAAGCGTGCCGTTCAGTTAGTCGAACTGAAGCACAAGAAATCTTCGGATTGCTCATGTCGTATACGAAGGCCAAACTTTGACAATTATGTTTAAATGTCTACTTTTTCTGTACACGTGATTGCAGTATATACGTTTGAGGATTTATTGTAGCCTAATCTTAAGGCGCTTGCTTGCTACACAAACAAATTGCGCTACAGCTGGTTAAAAATATCTATTTATTTGCATAACTACTGCACGTATTTACAACGTACCCATCTACGGAAGTAAACATTGCAGAGAAGGATTATAAAGTACTGAGAAAAAAGAATCACCCGCATAGAAAATACTATTCCCGAGCCTTCAAACATTATTAAAAACAGATTTTTTTTTAGCACAGCTATATACATTATTTACTGCTCAGGTCAATACAATACTAGATACAAATTGGCAGGGTCTTCGCTTAAAATTTCACATTTCCAGCGATCCGACAACACTGCGGGCCAGTCTAGTTTAGTCCCTTGTGCACTGAGGCCATGGTACACTGGCGCACGTGTAAAGAGTGGCTCTTAATGTTGCCAGTATTTAAATTTTAAGCATCTTACGCGGGGAGAAGATTCAGCCAAATTTCACTAGAAACTTGGATATGAGGGTAAACGATTAATAGCAGATCATATTTTGTGCTTGTCTAATAGTTCATGGCACCAGTTCGGTTCCTTGCTCTTAGAGTCGAAGTGGCAGGTTCAGAGCGAGTAAGTGAGTCCTATAGTTCCAAAAGGGGCCTTCTGCATGCCATGGCATTTTGAGATATTCGAAGAAAACTGTTTCGAAGCTTGGTAACGATAAAATGTATAAAGTTAGGCATCCTTGGAAAGTTTTGGCCTGTAGAAATGTGATGAATATTATTAAAATAATCATAAGAAATATTGAAATTAAAATTGGATAATGGCTCCTTTGGAACACTGCTATGCAATAGAGACGTTTTGGAACAATCGGCTAGAGAAAAAGGTCACTATTGGAACAATCAGAAAATAATGTGTGTAAAACAAAACGTAACTCTTATTAGAACCATTAGCAGTAATAGTATAATGAAACACATTATGAACAAATAATATAAAAAAAAACATAATTCCTCAATTCTGCAGCAAAAAAAAAGTAAGCAAACCAACACAAAATATTACAAACAAGAAAGAATAATTTCACAGTTCTAAATTCGCAAATCAGTATCATCTTAGTAATTTGGTTCACATAACACATCAACAGCAGGATTCAAACCAACAGATTCTCTATTCCTTAACACCGCTTGACTCTTTAGTAAGTCAGTGTAAAATGAGTCTCTCTTCATTCACCCAACCATCGCCATAATGTCCTTCAACTTCTCGGTTTTTACGAGTGTTCCAGTAGGAAGAATTTCTGGGGTTATGCTTGTTGCCAGATTCCCTTTCAGAAAAAGTCCTTTAAAAACACCAATATCAGTCCTGTAGTACATTTCTCCTTTAACAATAATATTACCACACTGATTTCTTTTGATAATGACCCTTTTCGATGGTTTTAGCTGGAAATGATAATTGCCTGGTGCATTGAGAACTCCTTGTACTTGTTGCTTCCAGTCATACACTGGCACTGAATGTGTACCAAGAAGAAAATAATTTCCATGCTCAGAGAATATTTATTCATATTCATATGGATATGTTATAGTGTCGAACTTCCTAACAACTTTCTCGATGCGAGCGAATACACGGTCCGGTGGCATGTAAGAGTGTCCCGTAACTGGGAAAATCAGTTCAACTGTATTGACATGATCAGGAGCATTGACAGTCAACCATTTTGATGCCATGCCTATTAGAACAGAATTTTTGTTTTGGCCAGCACATCTGTCAGCCATTAATCTTATTGTTGCAACATTGGGGCAAATTTCGGTAGAGCACAGTCTGTGATACACAGAACTGCTGATCTCGTTTGCTCCTTTTGGTCTTTCGTTCTCTTTCCATGAATAAATATAGACACTGTCTTTTAAAGGGGATTTTTGTATTTACCTTGGCAAATAGTGAAATTATAAATGTACAGCTGCCGGCTGTAAAAGGTAGCCTGGTCTGCAACATTCGGCAGCACATGATTCTTTTGACTGTCAAGTGAAAATACAAGCCTATCATCACGTTTTTCTTGGAGTAAATAAAAAAAGCCTTTGCTCGGAGAGAGTGTACTCGTTTTTCGATCATCAGATCATTCTTTGCAATTTCTATCTTACAATGTTTAACTTTCTCATTCAACTGAAGGCAGGTAGAACATACATCCACTGCAGGTGTTTTGAAACCAATGTTATAACTGTTGTTAACAAAGGACCGGAAAAAACATTTTTTCACCTTTAAATCAACGTTGTCACATTGCTTGTTATACATGCGCCAAAGTTTGTTCACAGATAAGCCACAAGCTAAGTACTGCCTAGTTACATTCCCCCTCCCCCCTTCAATAGTGGATTTCATGAACTGGAAATTTACTAAGAAAATGTGTAACATTTTATTTCATAGCAGTAATTTTACGAGCTCTGATATCACCACCTTTCTTTTCTACTATTGCTTCACCTTTGATGTAATGTTTCTTACAAACATTTTACACACATTTCTTTGAAATACCTACAATTTGTATGAAAGTCTTCTGACATACGGAAATTTTCGGTTCCATATCTGGAGCCATTGTTGCTTTATTTACATAGTACTAGATAGACATACTATTTTTCGAGCTGCCTGGTTTGACCGACCTTTGACGTGGCCTTCGAGCTGAACAATACTTAAGAATTACATGATTTTGCATAATCTTGTCTCGATGTTTGTAAAACAGGGCGTGGAAGTGCTTGATATCCCTCAGTGAAAGTTTTAAACCCTGAAAAGCAGCTGAAGCATGCCCACAAGTTGGTAGAATGGGAGATCCTTTTGATGAATGCCTGTAACATTAAAAATAACACAATCAGTATACCTATAATTTTACATTCTAAGCAAAACAAACCCATTCATACCACAAAATAGTACATTGAGTTTAATTTTTATTTTCTTATTTAATTCGCATTTTAATAAGGCTTTACTTAAAGTTTAATATTAGACCACATTTTTAATATAAAAGATCGCCTAAAAAATGTAGTGTTTACACTGTACTATAAGCCTTGTTTAAACATTGTTTCTTACCTGTACAGTTCTAGTTTGTGTTTTTCCCAATTACTGGGATCCCTGGTTCGTTTTCTTCCTCTTCCTTGCTGTTTAACTAAAACATTACTGCTTGCAACTATTACAGCGATTAATTAAACACTAATATAAATCCTTAAACAGCAATGCTTTCATGAACATAAAAGCTTGTTATTACACAAAGCTGAAGACGCAGTCTTTTGTTTAGCATTTCAGTGTCCACTGCTACCAAACACGCTGTAATTGTTGGCTGGTGTAACAATAAAACATAGAAGGAACATTTTGGAACACACTTCTGGAAATAGTCACAATTTTAACCAAGGATAAGGACCATTTTGGAACAGAATGTAAAATGTACCTTATGGAACAGACAATGTGCGAAAATGGGAAGTTTTGGAACAGACTCAAATATTTGTCACGTCATTTATATGTGACTCGATGCGTTTTGGAGCACACTCGGTTGTTACGTTGACGTAGGCTTTCATAGAGAGTTCGTTAGTGCCGCAAACTCCAAAATTTTAATTTTTGAAGAAGGCCACTTTTGGAACTATAGGAAACAATCGTCCGCCAAAGTGCTTGAGCGAGCCAAGGCCAGTATAATACACTTTAAGTTCGGATTACGCAAAATTCAAAGCTAAGACCACATTACATAATTACAGTAGCTTGTAAAGTTTACATTATCTGAAAAATATATTTACTGTTAATTAATATGTCTACGGCAGAATACTATACACGTAACGCTATTCCGAGGATTGCCTCTGAACTGCACTATTTCTCTTAAGACTGAAGACAAACTGAAATACTTGCGATTATCTTTTACGACGCAAATATTAAAGAATATGCCTTTTTAATCGCACATATTAAATGTGCCATGATTGTACTTTATTTTGCTGAACGAAATAAAAAAAATATTATTTACGTATCCTTTCATCCACTATATCAGTCCAAAGTGAAGCTCAGCTTTCTTCTCCTACAAACACATGGCAGGTAAAAAAAAACCAATGGGAATAATAAAGGTTAAGAAATTTCCCACGACGATTGTGATCAAGTCACCAAGTCTGAAGTATTCGTAACGATTTTCCTAGAATGAACTTAATTTAACCAGTCTGTTACTAAATGCCACATCTCCTTAAAATTAAGTTATAAAGGACAGCAAAGAAAAGTAATAATATAAGAAATTGCTTTTAGAATTATTTAAGTATTCAGCTTGATTCCGTGACGTATCCGTGAAACTTCTCATTAGTTTGACTGTGTAAATTATCACTCGGTTACGCGTGAAAAGGGCATATTTGTGATAGAGATGTGGCAAATTTAAATACACTGGTATTGTACACACAATTTTATGCAATTTACTTTATCATTTCAGAAAACATTTTGCAAAACTATATAATTTTCTTTTTCATAATTATAATGTTTGAAACCTAGTCAACTGAAAAAGTATTTGCCTTTTTTAACATGCGGGCTTTTACTATGATCTACTCTATGGGTACCAAAAAATTTGAGGCGTGCACGTGAGACGCAGAAATCGGCCTTTCACATCACATGTATCCGTTCCAGAAATATGAGATTGTGAAAGAAAGTTAAGACATAGCCTTTTCCATTAGACTGATTCAACTATCAAGTATGAAATCTAAATTCTACAAATAATCTGCTACCTTATGAAATTTTCTGGCACTAGAAGCAAAGTTATCGTTGTACATATACCCGAAAAAAAGTATTATTTTTTACAGGCACACATAAAATATACAGGCTATAACAGAAGTTATGGTCAATAATTCACACATGGAAAGTACTGGCCAAAAGAAGCTTCAAATGTCCAATAAACATGGGTCCGGAAATCAACCGTTGTCGAGTTCTCGTAACAAGTCGAATTGGGAACCAACTCCAAACGCGTTTGGATTCCTAGGTAATGACGCTGGTATCTCAAGGTATGTGTTCGCCTATCAGGTTGTTGACGCATGCGCAACTACTCCCCTCGCTCCCTACATGCACTGTGCCGTACAGACAATCAGTTACGAAAGTAAAGGCACCATGGACGGAGGTTAAACTAATGAAGAGTACGCTCACATGCACTTCATGTAAGGCAAAGCTAATGGCAGTGCACTTCAGGCTGCACGATTGTATGAAGAAGCTTTTCCTCGCCGCAGGCAGCCCGACAGACGTACATTTACGAGGTTACTTCATCGCCTTCGAGAAAGTGGGAGTTTCGCACATCATGTACGATAAGGTAGACCCAGATCCATAACACCTGATGTTGAGGAAAGGGTGTTAGACATTGTACACGAACGTCTGAGTACTTCAACAAGGAGGATTGCTATCCAGGAGCGTGTGCTGAGTCATATGAGTGTGTGGCGGATTTTACATCGGCAATTACTGTATCCGTATCATCTCCAGCGTGTGCAAGCTCTCAATAATGCAGACTTCCCTCCTAGAGAGAATTTCTGCCAATGGATGCAACGACAGTGTACTTTGAACCCCCTGTTTGTAAGCAGTATTCTGTTCACGGATGAAACTGGGTTTTTTCGTGACGGCATTTTCAACTTCCATAACTGTCACATTTGGGCCGATGTCAATCCTAATGCGACACACGTGTCACGACATCAGCAACGTTTTTCGTTGAACGTCTTGACCGGACTGCTCGGAGACCGCATAATTGGACCACACTTCCTGCAGAGACTAACCGGAGATCGGTACAAGCAGTTTCTGCGTAATGTATTTCCAGATCTGCTTCATGATGATGATGTTCCACTGAACCAACGCCTCTACATGTGGTTTATGCATGACGGTGCTCCAGCACATTTTCAATTACGTGTGCGCCGGCTTCTAACTCGACGGTATGGTCAACATTGGATAGGTAGAGGAGGACCTGTGCCATGGCCTCCAAGGTCACCGGATTAAAATCTCATGGATTTCTGGGGTCATGTCAAAAGCCTGGTCTATGCTACTGAGGTCAACTCTCTTGAAGAACTACGCTTGCGGATTGAAGCAGCCTTCTAGTATTTATAGAATACACCAGGACTGCCTGAGAGGATTCGCAACTCGTTTCAGAGACGAGTTCAATGTTGCATTCAGACGCACAGGCAACATTCTGAGCACCTTCTTTAAAGATTAGAAATGCCATGTGTTCCTGCATACTGATCAACTGCAACAAACAATGTACTCTATCTCGACAACGGCTGATTTCCGGACCCTTGTTTATTGGACATTTGTAGCTTCTTTTGGCCAATACTTTCCGTGTGTGAATTATTGACCATCCCTTCTGTTACATCCTGTATAAAAAAATAAAATTAAGTTACTTCAGAGGAAACTAAATTAATTGCACTACGTAGTGTGTTATTAATGTATTGTGCAAATATTGACCATTTCATATATTCGGATAACATAAAGAACCACTTTTCAGAATTCCGTTAAATTCGGTATACGGATAGCTCTTAATAAAGTGACTTGACATTTTAAATAATTTTTGGCGTGTTTCTTTTACAAAAATACTGCAATTTGATCATGTTTTGGCATCCGTGGTCTCTGTGCAATACATTTTCAGAACATCATCAACTATCTTACACGTATATACCTCCAATAATTAGATTTTTATGTATTTTGTATGTATATTGTTTGTATTATCTATGCCTAAATGGAAGCCATTTGCGAAATATTTTGGTAAGAAACAATATTTCCGAATTTCATCACTATTGGGTCACAAATATCGTTAGTTAGGTTGACATGACTTTTCATTTATTTGCATGCCGTGTTCTATACATCAAAATTGTAGCTATTTAGAAATTATTTAATCGCACGAGATATCTGAGAAATTAGTTATTACAATTTCGTCAAATTCGGTACTTATTATATTAAGCCACTTATTTAATTTATGTGAGTACACTTTTATGTAGGTTGTTTCCGCGGTGACCATATGATTTTAAGTGTAGCTAGTATAATAGTTTCGTCCACACGGTGTCTCTTAGGAATTGTTTACTTTTTACAATTCCATCATATTCGATACACGTAATACGCGGCATTTTTTTACGTATTTTGTTCACATTTTCACAGTAGCGCACATTTTATCATTTTTTTAACGTGCTTGTTATCTGAAGAACCATTTTCTTCTTCAACCCGGTATGCATAAGATATATTAGTAATAAGACTCTACTTTTAAGAATTATGTTCAACGCTGTAGTAATATTTAAAAAAAATTTCAGTTTGGTTCAGCTTTTTGTCAAATAATATAACTAGAGAATAATTTATCTGAATGCTACCACACTCCATACCATTGCATTTGGTAGTGAAGTGATTTGGGTTTAAATATTTTGTTAATACTATGTTAAATAAAAAAATTGTTCGGAACTAATACTATTTATTGAAAAATTTTAAGAAGAATATCACAAGTTTTATCAAATTCGTTGAATGTTTATTACTAAGTAAGACTATAAGATATTAATACTATGTTTAATAAAATATGTTCCTCAATTTCTGATAACTATACGTGAATACATAACTTCTTATAACATGTATTTCAAAATATGCTTGACCGATGTAAATTCCAATCTTTGTTCAACTCATAATTACCGTTTGTAGTTATACTTTAATAGAATTTGGCGTAACATTAAATTAAAGCTGAAATTTTATATTTCTAGATACAGGCCTACCTTGACCTAGTTAAACATTTTGGTTAATTTAGACCCCAAATTGAGGACAGTAGGTTCATTAGATATAGTAGAAACAATTTTTTTCTTGTCAGCTTTTATTTGCACTTACTTACAATTGTTTCATGTCAGCCAATTCTTAACAGAAGATTTTGTGCAGAAACTTAGGCACATACAGAAATATAAATTATTGCCAAGCATGCCATTTTATATTAGCGCGTCGAATTACTGTGTTTTGGTTAGTCGAACGGTTATTGATATTCTGTGTCTTAAATCACCATTTATGACAAAAAAAATATATATACATTTTCTTCTACAAATTATGAAGACCTTCTGTTGATAGAAGTCAGCCCATGCGTAAATGTAAACCGGTTTGTAGTTTTTTGGCTATAACAACAGTTCTCTTCGAAAGTAACTCTTAAGGCTTTTGAAATGTTTACAAGTTTAAATTAGTTTGTTTCCTTGGGTGCAAAAATAATTAAAGTATTCGAAACGGTGATTTACTTCTTAAGTAAAGTTTATTTCTCACTAAAAATAATAGATAATTGGTTCTTAAACCGGTCAGTATATAATTATTTTTCCCCAACAGTAAGATAACAACTCACTCTTTGTTACAGAAAATGTATAACACAGTGTTTAATAAAATTAATATGTATTTCTCACTCACTGTTTGGACAATGTTAAATGCTTTCGAAGAATTCAATTCCAGATATGTTAGGCACAAATTTACATTACTAAAATTGTATGAACAAACAAACTGAGAGGCACGAGCCCCTCTTCCAACCAAATGTTTAGCATGTGTCCTCCGAAAAATATTAGACATAATATTCCAATAAACTTTTTTAAAATGCTATAAACTTAGTAAGAAAGGTTTGCAGAAATCAGAGTTGTGAAACACATTTACACTTACAGTTTGCACTGTGCAATTAGTATTTATAATGTTGTTTGTACGGACATTTTTAATTTGTTATACTACTATGGTAAATGACCTACTTAAACTGCACAATTAAAAAAATATATTTGTTCCTTAAGGCCATGCCCGGTAGTTTTTTTCACGTTGGTGCAAAAAACTCAAAAAGTTTTCAACCAAATGGGTTGAAAAAAATTGAGAGCGTGTGAAGTCATATTATGCACAATTATACGTAGGCTTTAAAAAAATGAGTCGTTTGCCAGTAAAAAAAAATATTTTGTGCCATTTTGGCTCATTTTCATGCTAAAATATGTGATACTTTGGGTGCAAGAATCTAAAAATCCATTGTGTTCATTGCAAAGGAAAAATTCAGATAGAAACTTTGATGTATTAGTGACAAAACAATGTAGCGATTTTGTGATAGAGATATTAGTTCATTTTGGAAAAATTATTTTCGAAATCACTGCAAAACTACCAGGCATGGCCTTAATTGACAGTACTTATTAATTACTATATTAGCTGTAGATGAAATTACTGCTAGCAGAGTGTTTTAACAATCATTGCACTAACTACGGCTCTCGAATATTATTAGGTATTTAATATTAAGAATTTAGATAGTTTAATATAATTTGTGGCATCGGGCTTACCGAGCGAGATTGCGCAACTGTAACACGTTGGACACGTATTCGGAAGCACTCGGGTTCGGACCCCGGGTCCGGCAATACTGATTTCTGTTTTCCGTGGTTACTAAAAATCATTCCAAGCGAATGCTGGGACGATTCAGTAACAAATGCCATGGCCGACTTCACTGCCAGCTCCTGTCATTGTACCAAGTTGTATCTTATGACCTCGCTGTCGACGAGACGTAAAACCCACTTACCTTACCTTACCTTTACATCAGGTTGATTTAACATTTTTCAATAAAATAATTAATGTTATTAGTAATTTTACATGTTTTGTGAGGGCTAAATTATACAGATAACCGCATATTATTTTGTACCATAAAGAAAACGTACTTTCATCTGTATTCCCTGTTTAAACTATTGCTGGTCTCAATTTCGGCACGTTGATGACTATAATATCAAACAAACACTTGGCAACTCGATTGGCTGAAAATAAAAGAAGAACGAGAATTCTCAGAGCAGGTTTTACCAACCTCAGTCAAATAAATATATAGGTTTTACCACTGCAATTAAGCTGGCAACAATGAATCCGAAAGTGCACCGGTCCTGTGTTGCATTTACTGGTTACGTAAGTAACAATATTCGGGAAACACTTATTTTTCAGGCGTCGTATTTAAAACACTTTCGATTAAGATTAATCAACTCACTGTTCGGTGCCGCGGTGTTCGAGTGGTCAGATAACTCGGCTCCCAGCAAGGTCATCCAGGTTTGATCCCCAGTGGTTTCAGCCTGGATATTTCGCATGTGGGAAATGTGGCAGACATTTCCGCTGGCCGGCGGGTTTTCTCGGGGATCTTCCGTTTCCCTCCCCTTTCCTATTCCGTCACTTATCCATTATAGGGCTCCATTTCATGTCATATATCAGGATATACAGATGCCTACGAGCGTCCAATCAAAACTCTGCACTCGAGGTACGGTACCCTGTCCTCAGGTATCCTCCCCATACGATATATATTTTTAATTCACTGTGTCAGCAAACAAATTATACATTTTTCTGGCTTTCAGCTAAGAGTCGTGTAGTTCGTTTTATGAGCGAGCCTGCAAATATAATTAATTTTTAATCAAAGAGATTTAAAATTTATTTTAAGTGCAGCAAACGTACAGTTATTGCTGCACGTAGTACATGATAAGGAATTTGGGTTATGTTTAATAAAAAGTTTGTATGTTGTTTAAAATGTAGCTGTTATTGTTTTATTTTTTTTACATTTATATTCGCTGGCTTTTATATCGTATCATCAAAATATTTGTAACAATTCGTACAAAATTAGTTTGAAAGCTCAGGAATCGGATAGGTTGTGATAGTTTTGAAGGACGCTTTATTTCAACATCATAATGTATTACAGGAAATCTGTTATTTCCCTGATATATTTATGCGTCAGAACAGTTACTGTTCATATTCGATGCTAATACACAAGGTTAATAAACCTAAAATTGTTAGATACTGAGATTATTCCTACCACTGTCGCTTACATATACGTTTACTAGCTGTGTTGCTCCTGTTGCGTTCGAACAATGTTTGATAGATGGGTTTCTGTCCGAGTAGAATGTTTAACTAATGTGCACCATTTTGCGACCAGCTTCCGATTACGAAGTATCTCTCACGAATCATTAAACTAAGTTTTTTAACTCCTGAAATAATATAAACGAAACCCTAACAGCAGTATACCCAGCCGTAATTAGTCATCCAACTGTAACTTAAATTTACAAAAATGTATACTAACCAATATAGTTGACATGCAAACATTATTCTCTTGGAGGATAATGCAGGAGGCTTTAATGGTTTTCTAATTCTCTACACTGTTAATAATAATGAATGTGCATTTTGATCCACACAAAACCAGTAAGAGTATTCATGGACGTGCTGCATATTTAATATTGTATGAATCAGAAGAACTCTAGGAAATACGCAACGAACTTTGATCAACTATACTTGCATTTATTTAGCTCAGTGTTTGGTTATGTTAGGCAAAAATGTAGTATATTCACTACTATCCAACCTTAAATAAGTAGAAAAGAAGCAATGGAATATTCACATAGAACATGAGTGCACCATAACTCTTAGTTTAGAATCGTTATTTAGTAAATCAATTTATTCATTACTACTAAACATGTAAAGAAGCTGTCTGAAATAATAACTATTGCAATTTCCTTCACATTTGTTTGCTAGACAATGAATAATCCTTTATGTACTATTCGACAGTATTCAAATATTTACATCTGGTGTATTTTGTCAATGTTCATCTCCCACTCCTGACAAGGACAATCATAGCAGAAGCAACGGGTCCCCAGGTAACTACATAGCTGCCAGATCAGCGACTGTCCTAGTTAGCTATAACCTAAGATAAGGGTTAAATGTTAGCATGACACGGTAACATATTCAACATTTGCCAGTTTTGTCAATGTTCATCTCCCACTTCTGACAAGGACAATCATAGCAGAAGCACTGGGTCCCCAGGTAACTACATAGCTGCCAGATCAGCGACTGCCCTAGTTAGCTATAACCTAAGATAAGGGTTAAACGTTAGCATGACACGGTAAAATATTCAACATTTGCCAGTTTTGTCAATGTTCATCTCCCACTTCTGACAAGGACAATCATAGCAGAAGCACCGGGTCCCCAGGTAACCACATAGATGCCAGATCAGCGACTGTCCTAGTTAGCTATAACCTAAGATAAGGGTTAAATGTTAGCATGACACGGTAACATATTCAACATTTGCCAGTTTTGTCAATGTTCATCTCCCACTTCTGACAAGGACAATCATAGCAGAAGCACCGGGTCCCCAGGTAACTACATAGCTGCCAGATCAGCGACTGTCCTAGTTAGCTATAACCTAAGATAAGGGTTAACGTTATCATGTCACGGTAACATATTCAACATTTGCCAGTTTTTGTCAATGTTCATCTCCCACTTCTGACAAGGACAATCATAGCAGAAGCACCGGGTCCCCAGGTAACTACATAGCTGCCAGATCAGCGACTGTCCTAGTTAGCTATAACCTAAGATAAGGGTTAACGTTATCATGACACGGTAACATATTAAACATTTGCCAGTTTTGTCAATGTTCATCTCCCACTTCTGACAAGGACAATCATAGCAGAAGTACCGGGTCCCCAGGTAACTACATAGCTGCCAGATCAGCGACTGTCCTAGTTAGCTATAACCTAAGATAAGGGTTAAACGTTAGCATGACAGGGTAACATATTCAACATTTGCCAGTTTTGTCAATGTTCATCTCCCACTTCTGACAAGGACAATCATAGCAGAAGCACCGGGTCCCCAGGTAACTACATAGCTGCCAGATCAGCGACTGTCCTAGTTAGCTATAACCTAAGATAAGGGTTAACGTTATCATGACACGGTAACATATTCAACATTTGCTAGTTTTTGTCAATGTTCATCTCCCACTTCTGACAAGGACAATCATAGCAGAAGCACCAGGTCCCCAGGTAACTACATAGCTGCCAGATCAGTGACTGTCCTAGTTAGCTATAACCTAAGATAAGGGTTAACGTTATCATGACACGGTAACATATTCAACATTTGCCAGTTTTTGTCAATGTTCATCTCCCACTTCTGACAAGGACAATCATAGCAGAAGCACCTGGTCCCCAGGTAACTACATAGCTGCCAGATCAGCGACTGTCCTAGTAAGCTATAACCTAAGATAAGGGTTAAACGTTAGCATGACACGGTAACATATTCAACATTTGCCAGTTTTGTCAATGTTCATCTCCCTCTTCTGACAAGGACAATCATAGCAGAAGCACCGGGTCCCCAGGTAACTACATAGCTGCCAGATCAGCGACTGTCCTAGTTAGCTATAACCTAAGATAAGGGTTAACGTTATCATGACACGGTAACATATTCAATATTTGCCAGTTTTGTCAATGTTCATCTCCCACTTCTGACAAGGACAATCATAGCAGAAGCACCGGGTCCCCAGGTAACTACATAG
>PNEQ01037551.1:0-82857 GCA_003012365.1 Medauroidea extradentata
CGGGTTTGTTGTATTTACAATTTGTAAAATAAATTAAGGTACCCAGAAATAAAAAAAACTGGGTTCTTTGAAAATTTGAGGTTGAACATTTGTGAAAAGGCTACCTGTCCGCCCGGACAGGCATATTTGATTCGGTGCCTGTCCGAACGAATATTTACCTGTCTCGGACAGCCGGACAGGCGTTAAAGTCGAACCCTGTACAGAATTAATTATTCAGCATGTTCTAAATTTATTTTGCATGCAACACTTTGGCGTATCAGCAGTATAGAATTGCCAAAGAGGTTTAATTCGATCACATTTGCACATACACTGCATGTGAAATGCCGCGACTTCTTTACGCACAGTTTTACTCATTTTAAAAATTGTACTTTTTCTGAATCCTTGAGGTTGGCAGCTAGGCTTATGTAACGGTTTCCTTGGGAGAAAGTAAGACCATAAGATAGGTACGCAATGTATTGTATAGTTGTAGAAAACGATTTTCCCCTGATATAAGCCATTGGAGACGTTTGCTACGTACGTACCAGAGCTGCAAACATTGTCTGCAATGTGAACCTTGATGTATACTAGTATGACGTATTTATAAGTACGAAATGTTTATAGAATTTGTGAAATGCATTTCAAGGATGTAAGCAGTAATTTAGACTCGAATATTCGTACTCGAATCATTTATACCAAAGCTGTGAATTCAAGCGATGACATCAATAATTATAAAAATGTGTCGTTGCAAAATTATATGTGGTTGTATCCCTAACAAGTTGTTACATTTGCGTCAACCAAATTTTTTTGTTGTCAGGCATAATATTTTGTCAACGCAACTATGCGCTCTGTTAGTTGAAATATTTTTCTGATCTTCATTTTTCTTTCCACGTAAATTTTATTTCTACCTTTATAGTAAAGTTTGGTTATTTTCTTCAGTTTACCGCAGCATGTTGACACTATTTGTGTGAAAATGGAATATGTAGGTGGTTTCAGTGCAACATGATTCTCGGAAGCGTCCTGGAACGCAACAAGTTTGTCATGAGTACAGAGTTGACGGCTCACGTACACAGGTCCTGGAGGCATTTTCGTCAGTCGCTTGTTTTTCAAGGACAACCTCTGTGGAATGTTGCTTGTTCCCTTCCAGTTGTTTTTCTCTCGTGAATTCACGTTCTGGCCTTGAATTCATTACGTTCTGCAGTAGTATATCACATTTCTTCAAAGTGGAGGAACAACTTGTTTAATAATATTGACATACAGTGTCGACTGTAGACTGTCGCGAGACGTTCCGGCAACTGGACGGTCAAAACATTTACTATGACCGCGAGCTGATACTCGCAGATTTCACTGGCCAACTATTTCAGTGATATCAGCTATAATTCCGGTACCACTGCCTATCACCGAGTATGTTTCACGGCTGGTATCTTGAGCGAGGCTACGATGACTATAACACAAAGTTTTGGAAACCAAGTAATTAAAATGGATGTCGGTTTGTATTTATTTTAAATATTTGGTATGCTGAGTAATACTGTTTATAGAGAGAAATTTAAATTATTTTCAGGCACCATTTCCCGGAATAAATGTTCGAATCAAGTATAAATTCAGCGGTTGGTGGAATTAGCCTAGTACAATATATTTGTTTTTATTTCCAAAATTTTGTACACTTTACATAAGTATGACATTCGTGGTCACGGCATACTTCTGAACAAAAATTTGCTCAAATATACCAATTTGCTGTAGATTTTAAGAGTTCCAAAACATTTATGCAGGCTCTTGAAATTGAAAGCTAGTATTAGGATATTTTTCATGTTCGTTTCTGCCAGTCGCTCGGAAACCATCAAATCACTGTAGGTGTTGAAATATTTGCAGATGGCTGGAATGGCTACGTTACTACACTGAGATCACGTGCATGCGGACCGTCAGTAATCTCGGGCTTTTCAGTAGTAACAGATCGCGCCGTTTGTTTCTACAAAGGAACAGATGAACGAGAAGATTATGCGCTTTTAGGTGTCAAACTTCTTGTAATGCCACAGTAGACGGTTAACAAAAATATCTATATAATGTTGACGTAATAATGCACGTGCCGTAAAACGGGTTGAATAGGAACGAAAGTTTACAACCAAATTTTTCACAGAAAACCTCCTTCTAGAGAAACGGTTGTTATATTTGCACGTAAGAACTGCTTATAAACGATAGTGTCATTAAAAAAAAAACATGTTTTACTGACGAGTTGTTGGCGAAAAATTGGTTTGAAATTTCGTTCCTATTCACCCCATTTTACGGTACCATAAATTTATTTTTGTCAACAGGTAATTTATTAATTGTATATGGTTCATTCGGTTACGCTAGACTATCTATTTTTCCGAATGTTTTAACTATTTAAAGTAAAACAATATTTTTGAAACAGTTTTTTTTTTCACTTGGCCAATTTATATAATTCCTGCACTGCCGGAGTGTGTTAATTCTGCGCGGTGCTAGCTTATGACACACCTCGCCCTGAATCATCTCTATAGGTCTACGAGGCAGTCGATAATAATTACAACGTATGGATTTCATAGTTAGTCATGCTCGGAAATTAACGTCTGGAGGGTATTATTACCGGTCTTCAATAGTACTCAATTGACCGCGTGCTGCCAACGATATTCTTTGTTACATACTACATATAATACTCCGCCACTACATGTCACAGTATATATAGTTGAAGCAGCTGAGTGGTGTATTTTGTTATCTAAGTGTTTTGGTTGCAGTCAGTAGCGAAGTGTGGATTTGAGAGGGAAAAAAGAAAAGGTTGGGGCCTTAACCGGACAATAAAATGATGTAACGGACACTAACCTCACCCTTTAAAGCGAGGCGTGTGGCAGTCCTCCACCGGGAAAATTTAGATTAGAAGGTGCATAATAGTGCTATTTTAGCAGTTTTTGCGACGAAACAGTTCATATTAGATAGTCTACTAGAAAATTATTTTTAATGTTTCAGTATTTTTTTAAAAAAACTAGTTACGAATGGTGGTTGGTGAAGGGAGGGGGGTTGAGGACATATTTACTTCCCCCCTCCCCTTGCGGTGGCACCGTCTTTGGTTGAAATACGGCCATCATTGGTCAGAAACATTCTGCACAGCAGGCGACGGCAGTCGCGGCCAACGGGAGATCGAACGAGCCTATAACCACGCGGAGACTAGACTTTCATAAAGTAACGTGGATCATGGCAGTCCCTAGAGATGAGGCATTCAGTGAGTATATGTACTTGTATTCAGTCTACTTCATTTCCTCACACTCCGACCCCTTTCCGCTTTATCCTAGCTGTTCATCTCTTGGAGTATATTAAAGACACGTTTATCTTCTCTAACCTAAAGTTGAGGTTTTATTCAGGGCACACACCAGCTTGCATGGAGAAAGTGATAAGGTTTCGCCGTTTTATACCGGACACGAAGAAATTTTTTTTTATCAGGCGACCATTTCCTTCCCGGGACTTGTGTTCCACATCCGTGACCACGCCGACGTGGAGCGCACTAGGTCCTGTTTCGTGCAGTTGTTTCCTGCTTGACCTCCAGCAACCCAGGCCCAGCCGCTCCCGACATTGTTGCCAAACATAACACACTTACCTTCTGCAAGGACTTACGTGCTGCTGCTATATACCGAGTTTTATAGTGGACGAGTGTTACGTGGCGGACGTAAGAATTTATTTATCACTGTCTTTTAGAAGTATTCTCTTACACTTACGATTCTGCTGTATCCATCATGTACAAATTATTGTTTTTTCATGTCGTAATATTTACTGTAAAGTGTGAATAAAAATTGTTTGCTTGGTAGAACTGGTTTTATGTATAACATTTTCATGATATATTTGCGTTACGCGTTAAGTTAAATTTATAAACCACGACGGAAAAAAACATTGTATTTTAATTTTTTTTGTTGCTGTAATAATTTTAAAAAACATATCGTTAAAATTGGTTCTACAAGCAAAACAATTTTCATTTATACTCTAAAGTAAATATTACGACTTTATATCCAAGAATATTTCTCTGTCCGTAAGACAGTTGTAAAATTTCTCGCTAGATAGCAGCTATCACTCTATCAATTAAGAGCGCGATACCGCAATTTTCAACGTCTTTATTTATTTTATTATTGTAAGAGATATTATTTTCCTTATTTTAGACTTAAATTGTGATCAAATCTTCTTCTTAGGAAACTCTCATATCTCTCATAGTTTTTGCGTAATGAGTCGTAAACGTCAAAATTTGCACGTTACGGTTTTAAGTACGCCACTAAAACCAACTGACATACCAAACCGAAAAAAATGCACAGTGTATAAGAATGTCGTAGGCTATGATTTGACATCTGTAAAAAACAAAAAATAAAATACTTTTGTCTTTAATAAAAAATGCTGAATTTTGAAATGAAAATTAAAAAAAAAAATCTAATTTTTTTTATTAATACAAAAAATATATTTTCTTTGTTTTTATATATGTCAAATCATAGCCTACAACATTATTATATAGTGGAAATTTTTTTTCAGTTTGGTATGTCAGTTGGTTTTAGTGGCGTGCTTAAAACCGTAAAGTCCAAATTTTGACGTTTACGACTCAGTGCGCAAAAACTACGAGAAATACAAAAATTTCGTAAGAGGAAGACTTAATCACATTTTTGTATAAAATAAGAAAAAACATATCTGGTACAAATATAAATATAAAAAAAAAAAAAGTCGTTGAAAACTGAGGTGAACTGCGCCCCCAATAAATTATCCATCAACAACCTCATATTACAATTACTCTTCAATACTTACAAGCACAAAAATAATAATAATAAGTACGAAAGTGAGAACACTAAATCTACTAACGTTATATCTAGTCAACTGTTAACAGAGACAATATATACTGTTAATAACAATACAGAAGAACACTAATTGTAAACAATAGCGATTTAAGTTCAAAATAATGGCCAAAAAAAAAAACCTCAGACCGTTTAAGTTCATAAAAACACAGTAACTACTTAGGCTAGTAAATGATATTGGCATGTTAATTTTTAAGTTATTCGTGAATTTCCTGTACCTTTACAACATAATAGTGTGTCATGAGTGTATGTACCATTTAGCAACATGCGGTCCGAAGGACACGAGATGCTAAGTCGTCGTGCAGTAATTGTACATAGTGCGTTATGACTGCGAATACGGTGATAAGGGAAGTAGTATCTCAGTAGGCTGATAGCTGAAGTAATTTTAGGCTAATTTCCAACAATGCAGTGTTGGCGAAACAGCAGAGACTTGTCCGAGTGCTTGAACGTCAGGATAAGATACGAGCTGCAGATATCTGTGGTGGCTTTTCCGAAGTAACCGGTTTGAAGCCCCGGGGTGTTGCAATCTGCGAGTGAGGCAACTGCACAGCAGATAAAAGCGCTTTTTTAAGTAAGTTCCCCGCAGAACGCTAGGATAAAGGCGACCTCGTGGCACGAGGAAAATAGTACAAAATAGGCTCTCTGAGTCGTACAAGGCAGGTTATGTTGCGCGGCTGCAAGGGCAGGAATCACTCAGGATGTAGACAAACCTTACAGCATGTAGGCTCTTCTATGGATATGCGCTCTAGCACTGAATAAAT
Organism: Medauroidea extradentata; assembly: GCA_003012365.1. Lineage (NCBI taxonomy): Eukaryota > Metazoa > Arthropoda > Insecta > Phasmatodea > Phasmatidae > Medauroidea > Medauroidea extradentata. The sequence goes on from PNEQ01037551.1 coordinate 5,567, forward strand.
AAGCACAAGTTAAGACCTATACACAATTTACTACTTTTAATATTTGAATTCACGTTTCCGTTACTTTAACTAAGGTTAATTCTACTACAGGTTAAAAAGATCAATGTTAAAAGTTTTTCACAGGGACAAATTCTGCCGCTTGAGCGCTGGTATCGGTAATGGGTGCAAACTGAGCAATCATAGAGATTTCCTGAATTTTAAGTTTCATTAAGATGGTAATTTAAAACGCGAAATTGGTTTATTTTCAATTGGAAATTAAGGTACAATGAATGTTGTCATTTCCAAGCTTATTAAAATTTAATTTTACTACGGTTTAGTATTTTTCTGGCCACTTAGCGATAGCTGCGAAACTAGCGGCAGAAGTTTTCCCTGCTCCAAACTCTCCCATAAGAAAACATAGTTTCTTTCAATTAACCTTACTTTAACTGTGTCTCCAACATACAGTACACTGTAAAGTTATAGTAACAACCTTTGAAAAACAGTTGGGAATCTTTTTTGAAACGAAAACATTGTGTAATAAAATCATTTTAAATTTGCAATACAATCATATCACGTAAATATTCCGAAAAAGACGCCTACTATTAAAATGCCTTCCATATCTTAGAATATTTTGCAAAACAGCAGCTACGCTATATGTTGACGAACCTTAAAGTTCATTTATGAATATTTCTTTAACGCCATTTACAAGGTTTTCGGAGTACTGTTAAGACATACATGTTACATTTTCCGCGAAATCCCAGTACTGCAATGTGAAACAATGCTCAGAAATATACATTTTTCATTGCAACATACGTAATCAGCTGGTTCTCTGGTCACGGTTTTTTTTTTTTTTACTTTTGAGGTTAGGTTTTCAGTTTATCGTAAACTTAAAGTCAAGGCGGTTTGACTTAAGCTTTGCTGACGCCATTGCGTACGATACCATAAGAAGCCATTTATTGAAATCTATCATAAAGTCAAATGCTTAAGTTTTTTTTGTTGTGTAACCCCCTTAAATTATCTGTGGTACTAGATTCTCTATCGACTGGTTCGGTGCCCACGGGGTAGAGCCTAGAGAATCATACAGGTACCGTGGTACATTTTATGTAGCGAAAGGTGCAAGGTCTTCATATTGGCCGTGTGTTTGAGGGAGGCACGGCGCCAAGGGCGATGTTGACTGGCTCACGTGGTGTGGTGTCGCCTCTATCGCAAGACACTGAAACAGCGTGCAGTGGTATCGTAGAACACTCGCCTGACTGACACTTTCAGTGGTGATCCCATCTTTTTATTGGTGACCACGTTTAAGCTAACTCCATTGCATGTTTGTAGAGTAGTTTCACACGAATTCCGCGAGTAGTTTTTTAACATATAAAACGTTGAAGAAAGCTGTTTTTAGCCTTTTTGGGGGTTCCGAAATGATTTTTCTAACTGACATGATGCTTTAAAACTACTTTTCCGTCATCGTTGTAAAGTGTATTTTCTTTTAGCACATTGCCACAATGGGCATATGTGGAATAGTTGACGGAAACATATCTACGAACACTCTGCAGTGCATTTTAATCTCGCAGTAGGCGGTGCCCCTTAAATCTTTACACGTATCATGTTTGACTTGGACAGGCGAAAATGTCATAAAGATGAAAGGGTGTAAGTTCGTGACATCACTATTGACGTCACACTTTCGTCAGTGGACCTACATACGAGCTGTGTTCCATTCGGCCTCTCTTTGACCTTTCATCTCATTCGCGTTCCATTCACCGGAAACAAGATGGCGCTAGGCGTTCCATTCGTCATGTTAAGATACCCTGAGGTCACTAAGGTCATGCCCCAGACACTCTTGCTCTTGGTCAGGCATGAGTTGAGAGGACAAGAAAGTGACTTATGCGGAACCTTACTATTTCAGTATTGGTTAGTTTGATAAAACAACTGAATTGTGATAAACAGCAGTATTATTACGAAGTAAAGAACTATTTAGGACGTACGATATCACAGCAAAATAGAAAACCAGAGAATACACACAGACAAGTAAACCAACAAACGGACTTTGTTTGCAACTGGTAGAGATGGTAATCAAATACAATTCCACAATGAATTCAGTCAGTGAGTTACAAGAAAAATTAACACAAATGAGCACCCAGGCACCAAAAAACAAACCAAAGACAGATATCAGCAGTATTATTAGTTAGTGACTGACAGTAAACACTTGTATTTAACTACAACTGTTAAGTTCTCTTAATTTTGAATAATATAAAATAAGAAATTTCAAATTGTATCGTAGTAATTCCTATACTTTTGTTAGTAACCTTTGCTTGCATTAAATGAAAATGCTAAATTACTACATATTTTATTTACATATGCAGTTTTTATTTAACATATTTTCAATACGAGACCGACAAAACATTCTTATTTATCGAAAGTTACGTCTGTGCTACTATAGTTCACAGCACATGCACATTCAAGATAAGCTTGTATATACTGTATATTTTTTGCACAAGTACATTAAATCCGTGTTTAATACCATAAAACTAACTAAGAACAATCATCATGCTCAGTCGTTTCATTCGCAACGTGCTGTTTTGTGCTGTTTGACCTGGGTCATTTTGACCTCGTGTCCTTGGAATCTTGAGGAACAGCGAGGCCGAATGGAACAAAGCTACATTCTGTTCCCAGAGACTGCGAGCTGTCAGAGGACTAGTTCATTTTGTTCAGCTTCTCACTCGAGAGTTACTAGTTCAACTTCGCCGTAGACGTAGAACTTCTCTCATTGTCGTAGTTAGCTTCGGCAATTGTCGTATCCTACATACACGTACCAGTGTCGCTAGTTCAGACTTTGCAATCTAGTTACGAGAAGTCCTCGCCTGGTACATGGGCGGTGTTGTAGTGTGCCACGCGTATTATTTTTTTTACGTGAAACCTTTTAACTTATTCTAACTACCTTTATCTACGATGGGGCCGCGGCGGCCTAATTAACCTCCACCAAAGCGATCCGGGTTCGATTCCCGGCGGGGTCGGTCCCCGGATTTTTCATGCGGGAATCGTGCCGGACGATGCCGCTGGTCGGCTGATTTTCTCGGGGATCTCCTGTTTCCCGCGTCCATTCATTCCGGCGCAGCTCCACACTCACCCCATGTCACCTCGATGTTACGCGATGACAGAAATCTCTCTCCGTCTTTAACTACGAAAATAATACACACTCAAAACTACGCTTCTATAATTTTACCAATTCAGCACGCTTTTTAGAAACTTCTTTTTCGGCCTTCTCAAAATTACTTTAAAAAAAAAAAAAAAAAAAAAAAAGTTCTTTTTAAACTGCTGTACTACGAAAATATCACCTGAATTCGTAAAGTACAAAGCTAGAAGTTGGCGTTGGCCTTTACTTCACACCATCCAAAATTAAAATTTTACTATCGCCGCTTAAAGCAGAAAGACTGCAACGTAAACCTTGCACGCCAGTATAGCGCGCTGCGAATAGAGGCGATGTGTTTCCCGTCGAGCATGGTACTCTTGACTCTTATCACTCCACTGTTCCCACGCCTCAAACAAGGAAATTTTGGAACCGATATACAATACTCAGTGTGCTAGTTATATTTTGTACCTTCCTATCCGGCCACAGTAGGTTCAAATATGCGCATGCCGGCGCTTTCTTCTCGGAGAAATAAGAAAAATAACTGTCAAAACTTATAAATCGCATGTGCGGTTTTGTCATCTGTTAAGACCTTCCATAGTTTTACGAGAATATTCGTCGTCAAATAAATCGGTATTTTTATTAACAGTAGGGAAAAATATTTCTACATAACTGTTTCACGTAGGCCCTGCCCTAGTGGTGCTTTGGTGTTTACTGTTATTGCTAGAGTATAACATTACATATTTATTATTTTCTAGTTATTGATTATTTTGTGGGACAATGTTTCTTTTGTTTCCTTACAAAAGTTTCTCAACCATGCAGTATGTTATGTTGGCGAGAAATACACACTTCGAAGTACGACAAAACCACAAATTAGCAGGATGCTACCCAGTAGGTAAATTTTTGAAAGGAAATCGAAAAGGAAAATAATTGCAGTTGATTAGCCTGCTCTTTAGAGATTAGTTTGAAATAATTACAGTTTCTCGGGCTTCTATGCCTACAAATTAAACAAAACTGTAAATTACTGCAGCGAAACTGGAAACACGAGGCAGGAGCAAATCTTTGTTAAAATTAATTATCAAAACTAGTTCTCTTAAGCCCGTTGTGGATGCGGGGTGTGGTTTCGGCGTTATACTGGTGACTTGGCAAGATGATTTCGTGAGTGCGAGTTGTTTTTCGTGTTATTAGTGAGTAACCTGACTTCTTTGGAGATCTCCCTTCCACCCCGCCTTTCCTTCTTAACAAGAGAGAAAGTTGCGTAGATTCGTGTACATGCATGGAATTATGCGGCTGAACAGGGGTTACTGTTACAAAATACAATCAGAGTATTCATTGCCTATCTAGTTAACTATTTGTTGTCCCGGTCTGTTTTAATGCACCAGGGCAGAGAATCAGTTTGACGCAGTTGGTAACGCTGGGTAATTGAAAATATCCTCGTACCAACACGTACGGCTTGTTTTGCTGTGCTGCAAAGCATCTGCTGAGAAAAAAAAATTGTTGATGTTTGCTTAACCGCTGACGCTCGTATCAAACTCCATTTCCGTTCACAAAGTAAACATAAAAGCTTGTGTGAGGCAGTTTTTTATAGCTCATGTTCTATTTCTAAAGAATCAGTCGCTCAAACAGAACGTTTTCTCTTAGTAACTTATAACTTGGATGAGTTGCTATAAATATAAATATTGTATGTGCGCTTCAAGTCTCCGCCAGCCAGCGTGTGTTTGTGTTGTGTGTGGCATGAAACCTACAGGTGGCTCACTTTAAAGAGAGCACTGCCCGACACTTATAATAATAATAATAATAATAATAATAATAATAATAATAATAAAACGTATTTATTGGGACCATATAAGTAACATTTTGAGAGTTATGAAACACTTTCACTATTTTTTTAGTTACATGGAAGTTTTCGTTTTTAAAACAGTAAAAAGTGTCATGATGGCTCAGAGAAAGTTGTAAGCAGTGCTCAGTTTTTTTCTGAACAGCCTATATGTGTATATTGTGTATGTCATTATATATCTAGTTACAAGTTTGAGCAAAAACTTTATATGTGGGCAATTCCCATGAGTTCTTCATGGGTTAGAGGTATTACAGTTATAAAAAAAATAGTTGAATTCAGTTATTGATTTACTAGGTCACAAAGCTTACAAATACACAAAACAGCAATCAACTATAACTTTTACAACACAATTAGTTATGCATACAATTACTCGTGTGTCACAGACACGTTAATTAACTTTGATAATTAAAGCACAAAAATGTCTACCATCAATTAATTAAACACAACAAATCACAATAAAATTCAATCATATATCCAATCAACATTCTCTCAAATAGTGACAGTGTACAACCTTAATAGTTCGCAGTGGTGATGAATCGACGTGTGCTGTGCAGCACCCCGAGTGCACCGCTGTCTTCACTCTTGAAGTCTTCGGTTCGACTCCCGTCGCTCACCTCCTCTTCGCTCGTCAGCCCGCCGCAGCAGTCCTCTTGTTTCGCCCAATACTGCTCCGAAGGTAGCCGCCTGCCACCTCACAGTAGACTGATGTCACCAAGATGTCTTCACCGGTCTCTCTCCTCAAGCATAGCACCTTCCTCTAGCACGACCAATAGCGAACTGTCCCCGATTTTGTCGATTCAGCCCTTATATACTCCGACCAAACTCCAGGGGTTTCCCGAATTACATGGGTCTAAAAATGGACATTACCACATGTTTCAGACATGACTTGAGTCACGTAGGCCGCCCTCGTAGGGTTAAGACGCAGTTGGGACAGGTATCTATGACGTAACTTCGGCATGACTTCCATCACGTATCCGCCCGGTTTATGATTCAGGGGCCAGTCCACAAAGTGTTACGAAACAGCCGCCGACCACCGGCCTGCAGGTACATGGCACGCAACAATATAATATTCATGGTGTTGTCAACTTACATGTAACATTTTGGAGAAACAATCATCACATCTACAGGAACAAAAAATGTTATATGGACACAGTTTATTCACTACAGTTCACAATATGGCTCATAGTACTGGCTGGATCATGTTGGTGTGGAATATCGTTACGGCAGTCCTGTACACTCTACACTCCGCTATGTTACTAACCTATATATAGTAGGCATAAACATGGCAATTGATAGAAACGTGAGTATTATATCGTCGGCACATCAGACTATTGCAAAATGTAGTGGAGAAACGGTGCATTTTCGGGTCAATACAACATTCTTTGATGATTGTTTTCCCAAAATATTGACATGCGATTTTATAACATACGTATGTATGTTGTATGTATGTATATATATATATATATTATAATTAGTTCTAATGTCAATTTGAAATTAAGAAGTCACGGTATTACAGTATTTTCTTTCAGGGAATAGTTAGCCTCTGATAATAAGGTACAGAATGTGGTATTATTTACATAGGGACGGTATTTCCTGTATTCCTCTGGCAGTAGCCTAGACTTCTCAGTCCTATACATGCACTAGCCGTAGTATATTACAAATTGCCTTCTAACAATACAAGTGGGTACCACGTGATACTCCAACGAATTATTTGCTTGTGTGCTATTGCGTTGCAGGTGTCGAAGGCGTCTCAAAACATCTGTCTTTCAATCAGATAAGTGACAGTGAGTGTACTCTAACCTGACGTACAATAAATTGCGCGAAATAACTCGTGCCTCATTGTCTGTAATGATTTGATAACCGTCCAGTCCTCGCAGAACCTCTGGCGTCAGTTTTTACTCTGGGGTCACCTAGCTTGTGACCGTTACACTTTCTACACATTTCCTGTCCGTGTTCCCAGCTCCATGTCTCGGTGAATCTACAACCGCAGTAAAGAATAGTCTATAGTTGGTCCGCCATCAAGTGAGCACTTTTCAAGTCCATCGTGTATAGCATAACTATTAAAAATATTAATTTCGACATCAGACGTAACATTTTGAATTCGTTACAATCTACACGTTTTTATTGTTACGTACGCTATATTCATATTAAAGAGTGACAGAAAAATGTAAATTAAATGGAAAGGAAAAGTGATAGGGTTTCAGAAGATCTCCCTTATCCTGAACCTCCTATAGCATGATTGCTGAGTGTGTCTTAATAAGTGCTTACTTTACCCATTAGCAACCTCTACCAACAATGACCACGAATCGGTCCGTTTGCGGGAATCATAAGCGTAAAACTAAGTACGTATTAGGATTTTAATCAACAGTTAGTTTGCGCTGTATATATTTGTGTTGTATTTAAAAAATATGATGTTTGAAATTACTAATAAGTAGGTGAAAATGTATTGATTTTCATTTAACAGTAACTTCTTTCTCAACTTCTTCGTACTGATAAGCTACTGCGATAAGTTCAGTTGTATAAATTGATGTAAAACAAAAGTCTCTGTGAAACATACAACCCTTGGCATTGTAAGCTGGTTGCCAACCAACTGCAGTCAGTCAGTCAGTCAGTACGAATAAGAGAAATGTGCAGTTGCCCGTTAAAATGTTGTAATACCTCATTATTTCATGATCACTGTAAAAGCTTAGTTACCTGATTGCACCGAGGAGTCTGTTTAATGTTACTATAAGTGTTTACTTTTTAACGTTTCCATGTTGAGAGTGTGTGGTAGATAAATGAACGATAAAAAACACCACTTGAAATCTACACGTTTTTGAAAGACAGTATCGAAAAAACTACAACCACCCTAGGTAACGATATTAGCTAACTTTATGAGCAAACATTTACCCAGAAAGATGCATTTGTTAAGTGTAATCTGTTTAGTAGCAATTAAATATACGAGGTTGCGTCAGCGATTGTTCTTCACAATTGCGCTACTCGAGAAAAATGAAGTTGGTAAAACTTATTGTCTAAGGTTGCTGTTTTTTGATTATTTACAAATTCGCTTCGAGAAACCTAAAAAATTGAAATCGTCCTGTTAGCGCTGAATATTGTACCAAGCCCTTTTACTATCAGACAGGTTCAGCCTGCAGCGATACTAATTTAAGTGGGAAGTATTGTCCCCATTTTGGACGTGTGGTGAATTTTTCTTCATAATGCTTGCATGTTTCATTTCTGAAAATTGAACTTCGTCAGAGCATGAAATATATACTTACCACAAACTATTGTATGATAGTTCTGGTACGTTATGTGGAATCATCCTAAGAAGTCAATCAGTACTCTACTGCGTTTGTACAGGGCCGTACATCAATACAGACTTAAAATAAACCACAGGGTCTTTCTCTGTGCTTTAACGTAGCCAGAATGTTAATGACGGAACTCAAATATATATTATTCCTAACAATGAATAAATTTGAGTTGACAACTGCCCTTCCTCGAAAAAAAAAAAAATTGACAAGCACAGGACGCGCGTACATTTATTCCTTGGTTCCTTGGATTTTAGAGCAGGAACTCTTCTAGTGTTGCGACATCGGCCGTGAAGGTTGCTATATATATATATATATATATATATATATATATATATATATATATATATATATATATATATATATATATAATATGGGGCTTAGAATGATACTGGCGTAAGTCACGTAAAGTAGTTTTTATAGAAACGATTAATTGCTTTTACATATAAAATACAGTGTTCGTTTTTTAATACTTGAATTTCATTTCGAAAATTGAGTAAAAAAGTGTAATTATTGAAACGGAACTTTCATTTAAAACATGTTTAATATGAACGAATAAAGCACCTCTTAATAAAAGTGACTGTCACCGCCATCATTCTAAGCCACTCAATTTTATATATAATTATATCCCTTATGTGTACTGATCCGGCTAAACCTAATTTTTACCAGACTTCACCCAACATCTCTACGAACTGAGGTAGTTAATATTGGTTTGCGGTAAAGTGAGCCCTTTTAAAGCCACCTTGTCTAGTGTAATAATTTAATTTTATGCGTTTACTTTTGAGTATATTACAATCTATATATTTCTGATTGTTTTGTCAGTTACTTTATCTAACGAAATATTATGAAAGGGTACAAGCAACTAGGGCTCCAACAGTGCTTAATTTATGCTGAAGCACGTTTACTAACGGTAGACGCACAATGACGGTCGCTATACGAGAGCAGAGCAGTAAACATTGCCGAGGCGCCCAACTCTAGTTCACGTGACAGCTCGTTATCCTTGGTGGGTTGGCAGATAAGTGGGCTGTGAGAACTTGCCCAGGATGGATAAAATCTTATGTGGGCAGCGATTCAAGGTTGACGTCTTCCTCACACCGAGTCGGCTGGAATCATCTCAGGTTTTCCTTTTGTCCAACTCACCTCGCCGCCAATCTTTACACGTGGTGACTCACTGGCTGTTAAGTTCACGTGCATCACTTGCAGCAATAAAGTCCTGGTTCAATGAGACCCAACAAGCAGTTGTACCGCTATGTTTTGTTTGTTTGCTGACTAGGCGTATTTCTCACCAGATGGTAAACAGTTACACAATTCCCGGGACGCATTCCTGGCGTGGTTTATTTGCAGCTGTGATGCTCGAGTCTCGATTCATGGACGCATCAAAGGGGGTTCCTCTTGAGACACCCACCCCCCTCCCGGACGCCGCTCGCTAAACAAGGGCGACGTTTTTAATTTTACATTTTTATATCAATTTATGTGTGTACTAGTAGTACAGTACATTTATTTTGAGAGGTTACTGTAAGCAAAGTGTGTTCACATGTTTCTGAACAGGTATACTGTAATGTATAAGAGCTTTGTCGAGATCACGGTCGTAGAAGAACAGGTCTGGACACTCGCCTGGAAACTTGACCCCCTTGTTGTTTGGCTGTAGTTCACCAAGTTACCGACAATATTGTGTTTTACTGGCGCTGATGTTACGGCGGTCGGACTAAACTCCGCCCACTTCCTTTCCGCTAAGATAAACAATTTATCAAAACATATTTTTTATCAATTTATGAAATGCTTTCTTCGCTCACAAATTTAAGAAAAGGCTCTAGCAATGTTTATTTACTTTATAAATTTAACAATGGAAAAAAGTTGACGGAGTTTGAGTCCGACCGCCCGGAAAACAGTGCCAAAAAGTACGGCATTCTCGGTAACTTGACGAACTACAGCCAAACAACAAGGGGGTCAAGCAAAATACATTGTTAGATAGGCGAGTGTCCAGACCTGTTCTTCTACGACCGTGGTCGAGATCTACCTGCCTTTAGTTTGCAGAATTTATTTATTATGGCCGAGGTTGCCGAATTGTCGGACCATTCGCCGCCCACCGAGGCGACCCGGGTTCGATTACCGGCGGGGTCGGTCCCCGGATTTTCGCATGTGGGAATCGTGTGGGGCGATGCCGTTGGTCAGCGGATTTTCTTGGGGATCTCCCGTTTTCCCCGCCCGTTCATTCTGGTACTGCTCCATACTCACCTCATGTGATCCTCACCAGCACTGAAGACCTCGATGTTGAGCGCTGACCAAAATCTCTCTCTCTCTCTCTCTCTCTCTCTCTCTCTCTCTCTCACTTGTTATTTATTAGATAGTGTGTTCTCCATGGGTGCGTCCATGAATGACATTAAACACTAAGGTCTTCAAGAGTTCTTATTTTATTCGTTACGCGTTATGGGCGCAGTTTACATCAGTTTTCAAGGTCATCTTTTATTTTTATATTTGTACCAGATATTATTTTCTTATTTTAGACATAAATCGTGACTAAATCTTCTTCTTAGGAAATTTGTATCCCTCGTGGTTTTTGTGTAATGACTCCTAAACGTTAAAATTTGCATTTTATGATTTTATGTATGCCAATAAAACCAACTGATATACCAAACCGAAAAATTTCACAGTGTGTAACAATATTGTAAGATATAACTTGACACATATAAAAACAAAACAAAAAAAAATGTATTAAAAAAAATTGAACATTTTTAAATTTTTATTTTTAATTTCAGCATTTTTAATTGTCTGCGCGTTAGTTTGACAGAGCTATAGGGAGAACTTAAGGCGCACATCAATTGCCGCATCGCCACAAATAGCCAAGCGTGCAAGATTTCACGAAGGTACATTTTCATTATGGTACTTAACGGGGTGAGCATGTAATTGTATGGGTGGAAAGTCTGCAGTAATGTTCGGTGCACGTGTACATCTGCGTCTCAGATACATCTGGGCGGTTTTTAACTATGTTGAAGGGCTTAGAAAGTGTCTTTCATGAGCATAAAGTGTTAAGGAGCGTCGCTACATAACCGAGACATGAGCAAGAGGCCGGAACGGACATACAGTATGAGCGACAGCTGAGAAGGCAACTTGAGGGCTGGAAACCAAGGGGAGACATTGACTGGAGGGAGTGAGTTTATGTCTGTAGAAGATAAATCAAATATACACTTCGATCTTAGTTGGTTTTGTCACTAAAATATATTTACTGAAGGGTTTTAAGGCCTTGCTCTTTAGTTTTGCAGTGGTTTAAAAAAAAAAAAAAAAACGCAAATTAATACATGTAGCAAAAATTCATTCTGGCGCTTATGTATCGTAGTTTGTATCTGATTTTTTTCTAGTGCAATACACACAATGGATTTTTATATTTTTGCTCCTGAAATATCACATATATTTTTGTCAAAATAAGCCAAAACGAAGTTTTTTTTTGCTAGCAAATTATTTAATAAAAAAAACATCTCTGGCAAAATTGTGTATCGTATGACTATACACACACTCAAATTTTTTCCAATGCATTTGGTTAAAAATATTGGAGTTATTTGCAATTGTTTTAAATAAATGAAAGATCATGGCCTTAATACAGAGATGTATGGATAAATACATTTAGTAAACCATTTATTTAATAGGATAACATGTGCAATAAACCAGTGGAGTTATAATATTTCGCTGGTGTCGTATTTTTTATAACCACGTTGTAAAATATAGCATCAAAACTTCCGAGTCCAATGACAAAATACGACTTTTGTTATTGCTTAAGAAATTTCCTGTCGAATGTGTATTATTCTTTGAGAAATCAGGATAAATAAAGTATCTTGAAACGGTGCTAATTTATTAACTAGGTGGTTCCGTAACAATGACATTTCGTTCGTGTCCATTCATTGATATAAAAGGCATATGTGGCAATTTTAATTTAAAAACGTATTTACGGACGCTATGCATTTGAAGCGCGTGGTCGGCGGACTGAAGGACATGATAGACACCAATTTTCGTAATTGGTTTTATAATTTTAATATATATATAAACACACACACGAATTACGACAAAATGTTGTTCTTGTGCAATGTATTTATCTATAATAGTTTTTGAATAATGACATATCAGAGCCAAAATTTGCATGTCATCGTTTTAAGAACGACATTAAAACCAACCGACATTACCAATCTGATATAATTCATTCTGAGTAATACGTTTGTAGCCTACAAGTTCTCGTACATAAAATCACAAAGTAATTTTTCCCCAATTCTTAACTTTTTAAAATTCTTAATTTTTTAACTGCAATTTTTTTAAAATAGAAAAACACTTCATTTTTAATTACTATTTGGGTGACCTTGTACTCAGCAACACCGTTATTCAGTGTGAGTTACTGGAGTTTGGTCAGTCGGTTGTATTCAGTGTCGCTCTTAAAACCATGACATGCAAATTGTTAACGTTCAAAAGTCTTAATTCAAATACTATGATATATGAAACAGTTTCACAAGTATTAAATTAAGCTACAATTTAATGTTTAAAATAAAAGGGGGAGGGGGTAATTTGGTAAAATTATAAAAATTAAAATTGCCGTCCCATTGGGCTTAAAGTAACTAATGACCATGCAAATATTAGGAATATAATCCAAATGACATGGCATTTTTCTCCACGTAAAGCAATAAACAAGACCAGTACTCTATGTGGCGGCTCTGTATATTTTAGACGCGTGCACTGTCCTGGCAGTTCCTGAAAGTAGCGTTACTCGCACTGTGGAGGCTGTCGTGTGAATTCTTAACTCGTAGATACGATCTCATGTTGCTTTGTTCGTATAATAAACGAGGCGCATTCATAGCGGTAGGAGATGTAGTCAGCCTCCCGGACTTTCACCTCCATCTGTGTGCGTGCGTGTGTGTGGGCTTTTATGTGGTGCATGCACGCCATAGTCCTACACCTGGAGCTGCGTTATGTTTCACATGTCAGTGTTGGTGGAGCTCAAGTATCTACTGTAGTGCGCTGTTAGAAGGTTATGTCTACTTACATCGAGGCTACTTCTTCACCTCTTGTGTTACAACTATTCATTCCCGTATATTATGATAAGGGCGTGATGAATGTCCGGCATTGTCTGTTTATAGAAGAATACATAGTACGATTAGGTGCATATAATTGGGCTAAATTGGTGTAAGGAGTAGTTTAGTAATTATTACAAGGCAAGACACAATTATTATATTAAATTTTAAACTAGTACAGTTATTTCATAGTCATGCTGTAATATTTCGAATACAAGTAGCGTGATAAATTGCAACGTAATTAGCTAAGTTCATATTGAAATGTTAAAATTAAATCGTGCCAATTGTTGAATCAGACAGAAATGAACTAACATTAAGCATTATTAGTGACACCGACTTGTTTGCTACTTTGTTAGCTATAGTAATTTTTACGCCTATAAGAGTGCAGATATCAAAAATATGTTTGGCAGCGTTGTTTAAAATCGTCTCTCCACGTTGGCAGATTTTTACCAAAGCCGTAAATACTGTGATTTTAGTTCATTATGTAACTAACAAAATTCTGGTTAGTTGACTCTTTGATCGAAACTGGTTAATTTATTATTTTTTAAAAAATGTAGTTTTCACGACAAAAACAGTTTTTAATAAAGTTGTCAGACAGATTTTTTTTTATCTGCTCTCGTTTAAGCTTAAAACATTAATATAGTTGGAAAACAGTAGAAACTAGAGACCATGGCCGTTACCGTGGCTATAATGTAAAATTTTATTTGAACTACATAGTGATAGTTTTCTAGACGTTTCTTGAGACTACACTTTCCATAGCGACAGGTCAAAGTCAAAATTTGCAAGTTACGGGAGCATGCTAATAACTATAACTATCTTACTCGGATGACACAGTTTCCACTGAAATTATATAGTATGGGCCATATGTAAAAGACTTAAAACCACAGAACCAAGTCCCTTTGTATTTTTTAAAAATGGCCATGTATGAAGAAAATGATCGTCATTTTTAGATTTTGTCAAAAATATTAAGGACTTGCATTATGTGATTTTAAATATTTTAGCATATGACTCATACTATCCAATTTCAGTGTAAATTATTTCATTCGCGGAAGTCGGTTGGTTATTGTTGTTAGCATGTTTCCGTAACTTGCAAATGTTTACTTTGATCTGCCACAATGGGAAGACTGTGAGATGTAAAAAAATTTCACAAGTGGAAAATGTAGTCGAAAGTAACGTCTGTAAAACTAACACTACGTCGTGCAAATATAAAATTATGTGTTTATGCCACGTGAATACCCTTGAGGAGGCCGCCTGACTGGCGCTCGATCTGCGTGCAGTGTGTTCGGTGTTAACGTTCTGTTCTCAGAGACCAGTCCACAATGCTTATCTACGAAAATGAATACTTCAGACTACTTGTAATTTAGAGTTTAAGACACCATTATTTTAAAGCCCTCGAACTTGGATAAACTCGGCTTTTTCACGTGGTCATTTCTCAAGATATATGTAACGGATTCTTTTGAAATATAGGTATCCACTTACACAGGACTTTTCTACAGTGACGGGTTTAACAATATTATCGGGTCGCCACTTAAAATCCCACAGTAAAGACGTTACGACGGGAACACTGCGCTCGCATTTACGACTTAGGCTTAGAAACGATATCGTAATACACGTTCGCTCGTAGATTCTCGCCTCTAACTCAAACACACCCTTCAACGGGCGGCGTATCAATTTGAAAGGTGACGCTTTGAAACAGAACTATTCTACACAGAATTACTTATTAGAACAATATCTACTGTTTAAGAGGGTGTAGTACATAATTCAACACTAAAGTATTAATCTATAACTGTAGGTTTCTTGACGCCAATTTGCGAAAGTTAAACTATAGCCATCCTAGACAATAGTTTTAGCGAACGTTTTAAACAAAATTGTTTCCAGTGTTACGAACTTCTGAGGCACAATCTCTGACGCCGGAACCTCGTGCATTTAACTGCGGCGCAAGAGATCACGCGTAACGAATTAGTAATTCTGGATAAATATTTACTCGTAATGTTGGCAAATACCATTATCTGGGATTGTCATTGATGTATCCAGCGTTTATTTATCTACCACGTACACTTAAGGTGGCCGCCTATGTGGACGATTTTGAGCGTTCGAGTCCAGAAGTGCGGAGAGTGAAGGGCGACACAATACACGCATCACGCCTCATTCTGACCTCTAGGCGCTAGTCACTGAACTGATGTGCGATCTTCTCGTTGACAACGCGCCTCTGCGGGATATTCAATGGTGACACTTTCGATTTATGACGTACTAATAATTGAGATAAAGGTGTGTTGTACTCGTCTATATCTCTATGAATATTTCGAACCTCGATTATAATACATAAAACGTACAGAAAAAAAAACTACTTTCGGTCCGTGATAAAATAAGCTTCGATCTGTGTGGGCAACTTGGTGTGGCACGTCGTCTCCCGGCCTTGGTGCAAGGGGAGAATAGTACATGCCTCTCCTTGACCAGGATGTTCCTTGTGTCGCGACACATCGATTGAAGGATTGACGTGCTGCACGAACCCAAGGATACTTGCGTCGTCCCCACACACGACAGTGGCAGGTCGCTGTCTACTAGTCTTGCATCTTTAAGCCAGTTCAAAAATACATGTTTTAAGTCTTGGCTATTGTTTCTATGTACTACGGATTGTGTATGCCATTTATTTATGCATTGCAACTTACTAATAACGTACAGTAAAACACTGATATCTTAATTTTGTTGAAGTCCAGAGATTTTATTTGCAGTGATGAATATAACAATAGTGATGTGCAAACAAAAATATCTTAGTTAGCAAAAATCTCTTCAACCATCGATTTATCATTCGGTTTCCGACACGTGCAATAATAGTAGTAATCTACCAACCGACAAAATTTCAGAGGAATACTTATATCACTTTCATAGACGGGATTTTAGGGTGGCAAGGGTTGGCACTTGCCACTCCAATATTTTTGAGAACAAACAAGAAGAATTTTGCCATCACTTTTAGTTGTTATAACTTTCACCATAACTTGGCTAAAACTGCTTAAAACACTATTTTACACCTTGGTATTGAAATTTTATCGGGGGAGTACCCCTCCTCCCCACCCATCCCGTTATTGGAAGGATTGGTGTTACTTTATTTGTCCCTCCAACGAAAATGCTTAAATCATACCCATGATCACTTTAAAGTAGCTAAAACGTGTCACAAGTTTCATTAAATCAATACTTATTAATCTTAATTGACTTCAGAGCAAAACAATCGTATGGTGTGCTACAATCAGTTTTTGACCCATCTTTGTTGATGCTACGACAAAAACCGCATACATAACGAAACGTGTTTGCAAGAACGTATTTTTAAATAATATAATAAGGAACAAAACTAGAAAATAATATTATCTGTTCATGTCCGTTAGTACGAAGATATGGTCGTATAACCAAGAAACTAAAAATCTCGGCATTTGTAGTTTGGCAGAGAAAACAGGAGGGTAGGGCGGGACTTGGGAAAATTGTACCTACCAACTGACCAAAATTCAGCTTTCACAGAATTATTTTCGTCATTCTCTGCTACGGTGATGCAAGCCGCGCTTCACTTTCTCTTGGGCGATCAGTCATCTATCAAAGGTTTAGAAACTGGGCATCATTTAAAAGTGCTGACAACGTATAACAACTTTTATTGAAACAATGCATGGCAATTAATATTGACTTTAAAACTACGGACAAGACACGAATCATTTGGCATGCTAATATCACCGCTTGACATATAATTGTTAAGATTGCTATAAAAGCTCCACCAGCAAGAATTTTAGGTATCTGCTGTTATATCCTTTGATATAGAAGTTAATGACAGATTCGTAGCAGTGACTATAGCAGAAATCGGCGCGTCGTTACTCGCTCATATTCACACGGTACCTAGAGTGGTAACAGAAAACTTAACCTCTATTTGAATGAAAATGGACTTGGTTTTAGTGAAAAATAGTGACAAACGCAAACGGAATTGGTGGAATAGACCTTGGCTGTAGAAACGAAATAAATTACGTGGTTATGGTTTTCTAGAAAATTTTGACGTTGAGTTCAGTAGCTTGTGTAAAACTAATGATTGGGGGTGGCAAAACCCTTCCAAGAGGGTGTACCGTGGGGAAAAAAAAAACGCTGTAAGTACCAAGCAAGAAAACTTCTTTTAGAGCAATCTCTTGATAAAATCCCAAGTTATTGATTTGTCCAATATGTGAAAAGCGTGAACGAGCTTTGAATTCTCCCAGCGTTTACTCAAGAAGTCTACATTATTAAAGCTTATAATATTAACATTTGTTTATTTACTTAATTCAGTTAGTTTAAAAGGTTGTTTTTTAAATATAATTTTTGTAAGTTTGGTTGGTGGTAGTCCAATATAACAGGAGAGTGCTTCAAAGAATCTTAGTTTACATATGAGGCCTATATAATCAACAAGCCTAGAGCGTTTTCATTATTATGGGTGGCAACTGCAACCTCTTGCACCACTCTATTCACGTTTGTGTTTAGTTACGAATTACGAAGAGGTGTGAGAGCACTGAGAATAAAGAGGGTGATCTGAAGCGAAGCATAGTACACAATAAAACTGTTACGCTGTTCGGCAGTGGCAATCGTAAGTTTAACCAACCACAGTAAAGGACGATATTCCCATAATGCCATTCGTATTTCACTCGATAACCGTTATCTTGGTTTACCCTATAAAATACATACCAGACGGGGTATTTTTATTAAACAGACATTTCCCATGTAATTTAAGTTTTTGCATTGTAAAAACTAGCGTGACCTCATTTATATGCCTTCCAGTGGTTATTTCATCATTATTTTACTAAATGTTTTTAACCATAACCTTCGCTAAAACGAATTTGAATTCTGTTGTTATTGGCTGAACTTAAGACAGTTACCTCGCTACTGTGTACGCTCAGTTTGTGTAATTCTTCTGTTAATTCTTAAGTATGCTTCTTACAGCTTAGGTTTTTAAATAAGCGCTGAGTTGTACAACTGAGATCTACTCTTTTTGAAAGTCAACATAGAAAAACTACAAAACAGGAATCCTTGATAGTTATGTTTGAAAACTGTTTGAGCAAACACTTACCCGGAATGACGCAATTGTTAAGCGTGATACATTGCGCCGCAATTAAATGTACGATATTTCTGCGTCAGAGTTTGTTCTTCAGATATACGTTATTCGAGAAAATTTTTTGCACAGAAAGTTGGCAAAAACTATTGTCTAGGATTGTTTTTTTTTTTTTTTTTTTTGCAAGTTGGCTTCGAGAAACGTACAATTCTGAACTGATGCTTTTAGCGCTGAATTATATACCACGCACTCTTAAGGAAGGCAATGTATATGCCCATGTGCAACATGTTCATCGGCGACACGACACGAAGCGGTCGTCGGCCGACATCCAGTCCAAGCTGCGGCGCCGCGCTATTTTCGCCCGGGACAGTCCGTGCCCAAGCAACTGTCCACAGCCCGCGTGGAAATGTCGTACGTAAATAGCGACCATGTATTTTCACGCAGCGTTTATTCTCGCACTGCTTCTTTTGTCCTCTGGGATGGCTGCCGTATGCGTCCTTCCTCACTTTATGTACACACTGCCAGTGAGACGCCAAGCACGAGAACTTTTTTTTTACTATTACAAATAAATTAAACTACTTTATTTTAATAAAAATGCAAGGAAACAGAAGCTATCCCAAAACATGTATAGCATTTAATAGTAAAAATAGAATTTTTTTGGGGGGGGGGAGGCGTGGTCGGCGCGACTATTCGCTCACCTCCCACAAAATTATCCGAGTACGATTACCGACAGTGTTGATTCGGATTGTCGTGCGTGTGACCACACATCTTACGTCGAGTGTTTTTTGTTTTGTCTAAAGTAACTAATTATTTGGATGTGTAACTATTAAGGGAAGCAGGTTTAACAGAATTGTTTAAATTTAATTTCCGTTGTTCAATATTATATACAAATTGAAAAATAATATATTAAATTATTGTTTACAGATTAGACGACTCCAGTGTCATTCGAAAACGTGAAACGTAAGTTCAACGGCTCCAAAACAGTGTCGCGGTACATATTCAATCAATGTCTTGTCGGAGATACGGAGGCCATCAACTTGAATATCTGCAAGTCATGAAATATGTAGCAATCTACATGCAAGAATTAATTTATTTCTGTCCTCTCTCACAATCAGTGCAGCGCAAAGAAAACTAATGTTTGTTGTTATCAGCATTATGTAACAACTAAACACGTAGTCACTTGTTGACAAATAAGTGTCGGGACCATTGCTAGAACAGTGAACATTGGTGATTACATGCAAATATACTTCTACGAATGCCTGCTGTCGGATAATATAGTCTGTTGAGCACATAACGAACGAAAGGCCAGTTTTATATAGATAGCCATGCTATACACGAATATCTGTATACGAAAGTTGCGCCATTTTTTAAATGAACAGTACGTGGCGACATACACGCTAAAAATAATATGTACAATTTACAAGGATTTTCTTTGTAAAATCATTCGTTTATAAAGTAAAGTAAAAGTTTGTAGTACTGCAAACTAATTCCTTGTCTAAACAGACAGTTCCTGCACTGTAACATATTTTTTTGTAAAAATTTGTTTTCATTTTACAAATGTTTGTGAATGTTTCATTGTAAAAGTATTTGGTCATAAAGTTGCAAAGATATTCGTTGTAAAAAAACTTGGAAAATTTATGTAGTCTGCCAAATTCATAGGTTCGTTGGAAAATACGTAGTTATACAAAAACATCGTCAAGGAAGCATGAAAAATTTTAATTGTTATTTCATGTTCAAAATTAACATTGAATGTATGTAAATGCAAGTCAAGGTCGTCTAGGGGTGAAGTGCAGTATCTAAACGCGAGGGTGCAGGTTCAAATGTGTGCCTTCACGAAGCTTTTTGTTCAAAATTATTTCACGAGAAATGTATTAAAATTGTATTTATTAAATTAGTTAAGTTGCATTATTACAGTAAATTAAGTATTTAAAATACAATATGTTCCTTATTGCAAGTACAAATACCAGTCTGTACCCTGTAATTATACAAACATGTACGTGGAATTTTTTACAAGACCAACCTTTGTAGTTTAACAAAAAAAAAATGTCTTTGGCAACTGTGTTTCCAAGGATTTTCCTTGTAAAAGTACAAAAAATATGTACAGCTTAGCGATAAGGAGGTGCTCTATATTTCTGTAACCAGCAGAAATATGCGGTTCAGAGCAACAGACATGTCGCGTGATAATTCATAAGACGATTGAGGTAGCTGGTATGGAAATGTTACTAGCTTGTTAATTTTTTCATCGTGTGTGATTTGAAGTAGTGTTACGAAACGTGTATGTTGAACTTTGTGGTAAACAGGTTTGCGAGCAGTTAATGGTGAATGATGGGCGTATACTTGTTTACGCAATGGACGAGAGCGAAGGCGGTAAAAGTCAAGGTTGTCCCACATGTCTGTGTTGACGCCGACAAACTGCTACTACTACCGCTCTCTCTTCTCTCCGCCCACCGAACATTCACGAGTTTGCCCGAGGCGACTACACGATGACTGCTGACACTGACCAGCCATATTACATGTGTCATTGAATATGTACAGGCTGTTCACTATAAACTGAGCACTCGGCACAATTAGTAAAGAATCACAAATTTGTTTTATTGGGCCAATAGGTGATAACTTTTGAGAGCGTTGAAACATTCACATTGGTTTTTAGTTACATGGAAGTTTCCGTATTAAAAATAGTAAAGATGGCTGGAAGAAAACTTTATGCAGTGCTCACTTTATCGTGGACGGCCTGTATACGTCCAGAAGTAGAACGCTGCCCAACTGTTGAGCTGGATTCACAACCACCACTTAGCATACGTGGCCGTGCGTACGTACGTGTAAAAGTATAAACACCTATTGTGCATACTAGCATTCACATCGTCGCGTAGCGTACGTATGTACGTAACAGAGTTGATCAACTTTCTTCTTCGTACGTTCGTACGCTAAGTGGTGGTTGTGAATGCAGCATTTGCAAATGTAAGACTCAAATAAATATTAGTTTATATTGAGAAATAATTTATCTTGTGGCCATAAATTATTTAATTCGCTAAAAAAATAAATTACGATAATCTATTTCCGACATTTAGTAATTAATAGACATTTTCCGCGCATGTGTAGATTACATTTTGTTGTGAATCCAATCTCTAATACGTAACGTACGTGCATGCATTCGTACGTATACCTGAAGTGTGGTTGTGAATCCGGCTTTACACATTATATTATCAATTCTTTTCCACAAATAAAATATTTGTTGGTTTCACAGTTTTCGTACAAGCGCGTGAGATAGTAGTGATTTGACTGTTTCCGCTTCGCTGCTTACCCCAAAATAAAAGCTATTAAAACGATAGGAATTCAATAACTTAAGAGTGGAAGTAAATGTATTAAACTACAAAGTGACACGTTTTTTATTTCACGTAAAAATAATTTTACAAACATATTTTTAATTAATAATTATTTTAAAAAAATACAGGTACTTAAATATATGTAAACATTTAGATATATTTGGGAAGTAATTTTAAATACAAACAATTTTTCCGTGAAACTACTAAGAAGTCATTCTATACCTAGTTTAATACATTTATTCTCACTCAAAATTATTTAATTCGTATCATTTCAGTAGTTTTTATTCTGGGTAAGTAGCGAATGTAGTCAAATTTGACATGCGCTTGTACGAAAACTATGGAACCGTAAGATATTTTATTTACTATTAATTAATCTAATTATTGCGATCTGCAATGAATTGGTCAGTGTTTGGTACAATTGTAAAATTACTAATTTTTAGTGAAATATTTAGTTTCATTATCTTGGCTGGATTTGGGAGGGGAGGGGGGTGTTTACTTTGAAGTATCATTATGAGAAAACTGGCTGCAATGGGTTAGTTTTATAAACGGAACAGAATTTTGTTGGTCATACACCATTGGGGTTTCGCCCGCAATGTCGTATGTCAAAAAGACTGTTGTGTTTATAACGTCTATGAAAAAGACACTATTTCATTCAATTATGATTTCTTCCCTCTTGATAGCTGTTAAGGCGGCCGCCTACCCCACGCTGCAAATGCGCTGCAGTGTGTTCGTAAACAGGTTTTTTTCTACGAAACTATTCCACGTGTGCCCCGAAAAGAAAACAAATTTCAGACAAGGTCGTAAGATCATTGCTAAGACGCCACGCTCATTAAAAACACTGTTTCTAAGCCCTCCAACATGGCTTAAAACGACATTTTCAGACTTCCGTACTTCAAAATGTACTAACCGGATGTATGTGAAACTCAGATTGCGACCTGCACTGAACTTAGTTGCAGACTTTCCATCAATAATATCATATGGTCACCGCTTAATGTCCCATAGTGAAAACCGTTCGGCGCGAACCTTGCACACTATTTCAGAGCTTGACTCATTGAGGCGACGCGGCATTTGTTGCGCACTTCAAGGTCGACCTTACTGTTCCGTCGCTTTTGATTCTCTCACGCGCGGTTTGTGTGAGTGAGGCACGACGCCAAGGGCACAGACGACTAAGGGCGATGTTGACTGGCTCTTAAAGTGTAGTATCGCCTCTATTGTAAGACATTGGAACATCATGCAGTGGTATCGTAGATCACTCGCCTGACTGACACATTCAGTGGTGACCCCTTAGTTTACTGGTGTCGTAGTTTCACATGAATCCCGCGAGTAATTGTTTAGATAATAACAGATTTTAAAAAAATTGGTTTTTAGTAATTTTTAGGTGTTCAGAAATTATTTGTCAAATTAACGTGCTGTTTTGAAACTACCATTCCGACATAGTTTCAAGTGTTTGTCCTTTTCGTAAATGCACATATTAGAAACACGTTTAGAAGTTTCTTAGAAAAAATAGTTATGCTAACATGCTGCAAACTTGAATCACGGGTTTAAGTACTGTTCTTTATTACCTCAGAAAGAAAACAATACACTATTGTGTGCGTTTAGTAAATTAAAGCAATATGGCGGTTATTGGGTGAGTTATGAATGACATCATGGGAATACCGTTGTTTCCTGCGATCGATTAAATTTACGTATTCCACTGTCGAATTTAAGCAGTAAGCAGTTACAGTTCTATTAGGTATGCTTCGGTTTAAACCAAGAAGAAAAATATAAAATTATAAGCAATGCGTTGTTATTTTTAGAACCAGAAAAAATCAAAATGCACCTGATGATGCAAAACGAGTTCGATATACGTAGGCCTATCTTGTCCTCCGAAACTTGATTTTGACTACGCAGCATATATATGTGAAAGAAAATACTATTCAAAAGCTATAAAACAAACATTTTGAATGTTTTGTTACCAGTCATTCTCAGCGGTCTTGATTTATATAAATGGAACGTGTTTAGGCTCGTAAGCTCGTACGTTGTAGTTTTTTTCTAACATTTCTCCTCGTGTGAGTTACGCGCGCATGCTGGCGCGGATTTGTTACGCTGCTGGACACGCCCCCTCGGGGGCAGTTTCGTAATACGTGCACACTCGGCTCGTTCTTCCACGCAGCGACTGGCCTTGAGGCAGATATATGCTGTTTCATATTACTTCTGTCAGTTTATGACATGTCAGATAGCTCTTACTCTTTAAAGTTACAATGCCAGTCACATTGCAAGACGAAATTAATTGAAGTAGTGTTGTAAAACTGTAAATATTGTCTGGCGTTACCTCAAACATGTTATGACTTCAGCCCTGAGACTAATTTGAACCTCATAAGGAAACCTCTGATATGCCGCATGGTAAAAGCACACGTCGACAAATATCAGAGAAGCTTGTAGCTTTAGTACCTAACAGGTATAAAAATAATTTCATTAACGTAAGCTGTTTCATTAAAAATAACTGACAGTACAATATATAGTATCTTCGGTGCCATTTTTTGCAACAGTTGTTTTTCTAAAAATTTGAAATTGACTGCGCTGCGCCTATAGGCTACAATGAACCAGAGCAGATGCTCGAAGCACTGTGCCGAGTGGTCGGACATGAAACGTGTACAATAAATAAAATGCAAGTGCCCTTAAAATGGTCGAAATTTACTGAAATTGCGTAGAACACTCGCCATATTTCGATACTGGCTCATCTCAATGGCCATTCATTTCCGTGAGCTCAACTGTCTATCGTTCCGTTATTGCTGACGAACTCTGATGGCCGCTGAGGTTAAAGCTGGATTCACAACCAATACTTAAGGTATGTATGTACGTGTGTGTGAAAGTACTGAGTGTGAAGATAAGTCTGGTCAGCTACATTTAGGTCTTTAGCGCTGGTGAGGGGTGACATGTTGGTTTGGAGCAGCGCCGGAATGAATGGGCGCGGGAATGTAAGCATTCACATCACGTCTTGTACGTATGTATAACTGTACGTCACTGAGTTGGTCAACTTTATCTTCTTATATACGTACGCTAAGTGGTGATTGTGAATCCAGCTTTATTTTGTGCTGACTTCTTGTACGAGGTTACAACTACTGATACATGTGAAGTTCGAGAGAGAGAGAGAGAGAGAGAGAGAGAGAAGGGAGAGAGAGGGAAAGAGAGAGAGAAAGAGAGTTTAAGTTACGCCAGTAATAGATTCCAAACATCTGTCCACTAAAATATTTATAGACAATGAAAGTATGGTGTAATATTATTCCTGAGAATGTTTTCCAAACGTGACAGAGAAAAAATAACATTGGATTTGAATTGGTGTATTTTTAATGTTAATTCTATAATCATGTGAAATAAAGTTATTGTTATATGAAAATAAGTTCTTAAATAAATTACGGAACTGCATTAATGCTAGTCAAATTTGTATTTACGTACGGATTTTCTTTTATTTACGAGTTCACCGCTGCTAATCGCTCTGAAACTCTTGGCATCAGTGACACTGAAGAAATATGTGCAGTAGTGTCATAGCGTGTAGTGTTCCAGTGTGTGCGGTGCTAAGCTATGACAGTACATAACATTAAGTTGTCTGTGTAATTGTTAGGCTGGTAGACTCCCAAGCCAGTAGCGTACAAGAGGCAAGGTTCAGTGTTCTCCAGTAATACACCTCATCTCTGCGATACAACTGTCACGTGCTCATATAGTAAGTGATAGTATCGCACACCTTAGATCACTACTTCGCTACGTCGCCACTGATTTACAGCTTACAAATTGTTTTGTTACTTCTGACAAACACAACACTGACAGACCATCAAGTGATTTCAGTGTTCATCAGCAACGACCAACGACGGGAGCACCTTCTCGGTCGTGAGTTCCTGCGTTCGACGCAGTAGGTCGACGTGTCATTAACCTTACCTCATGCTGTTATGTGGAGTTGTGCAGCTCGTTTCTCCCAGCGTGCGACTGGCTGATGTGCCGCGTTGCTTGCACAGACACGCGGGACGCGTTATGGGCTGGCTGCTACTTACCTGCGTGGCAGACGCTCGAAAGTGACAGAGCTGTAAAGCCCCGTTCACAATTCACATGGCGCAAATAAAAAACTTAGCATAAGAAAGTGAATATCTGTGATACTATTGGTGGCGTCTACAACTAATACTTGGCATGACTTATGTGGCGTAACTTGACTTGACACGGCGTTAAGAGGGCGTGGTACATAATTCAACGCTAAAAGCATTAATCTATAAATGTAGGTTTCTTGAAGCCAATTTGCGAAATTAAACCATAACAATCATAGAAGTTTTAAACAAAATAGTTTCCAGTGTTACGAACTTCTGAGGCACAATCTCTGACGCCGGAGCCTTGTGCATTTAACTGCCGCGCAAGAGATCGCGCGTAACAAATTAGTAATTCTGGATAAATATTTACTCATATTATCTAGGATTGTCGTTGAGTATTTTATCCATATTGGCTTCGAAAAAAAAACGTAGAAATCAATCGATGTTTTCAGCGTTTATTATCTACCACGCACTCTTAAAGATGGTCATCTCTGAGTTTTCTAAGCCAAGTTCGCCATGCCGACCAATAAGAATGTGAAACGCCATAACGGTAGTTGGCGCGAAAACGTTTATCCAATAACAAATTAGGTCTTTCTCGTTGATTATTTTATGATTGGTCAGGAAACCATTTATTTCGTGCTGATTGTGTACTGACAATTTTACATGTTATGCTGTGTGTTATTTTTACCATGCCAATTGTGAACGACCTTGAAGCACATTAAATACCGCATTGCCACAACGATCCATGCGCACAACTAACATGCAGGATTCCCGTTAGTCCATTCTTACTTACTATGAGACTTCAAGCGGTGTCTATGTATGTACGTATGTTGGTAAAAAAGTTAGTATAAAATTTAAATGCATGTTCGTATCTGAGTTTCTAATACATCCGGTTATTACATTTTGAAGTATGACATCCTGAAAAGGCCGCTTTTAGCTATGTCATAAGTGACATTCTGTCCTTGCCCGAAGAGTGTTTGGTTTGTGTTTATTGGGTACATGTATAATATTTCCGTAATGAATAAATTATTTACGAACACACTGCAACGCATTTGTAGCGCGTTGCGTTAGATTGCTCATTTATTATAAAATAAAACAGACGACCGAACGCGCCATTAATTAATATAAATGTTAAATAATACAATGTTACTGACGGTAAGTTATAATCCCATCAAATACTATTTCCTTACATCATTTGAAACAAAAACAAAAAAAAAAAAAATGCAATGTGCATGGGGTCCCTATTTCGAGTATTTTCAGAGTAAATTGAAATGTTTCTAACATGAATCAAATTCAGAAGTAAATAAAGCGATGATTTATCGGGTTGTATTGTTTGTATGCTAGCATTACAGATAGTTTATGCCATCCCGTGTGGAATATGCCTCGCCCGTGTATAGACGTAGCATTACAACAGTCGATTTGCATGTAAGGACGCGCCCACCACGCGCGTCAAACGCGTTGCAGGGTGTTCGTAAATAGTTTTTTTATTACGGAACTATTCCACCTGTGCTCATTGTGACATTGTAAGAAAAGAAAACGTACTCCAGACAAGGACGGAATGTTATTGTAAAGACACCATGCTCATGATAAAACATGGTTTCTAAGTCTTACAACGTAGCTTAAAAAAAAAGAGGGGGGGGGACTTTTCAGACTGCCGTACTTCAGATTGTAATAACAGGATGTACCTGAAACTCTGATATAAACGTGCTCTGAACTTCGCTTCAGACTTTCCACTAATAACGTCGCATGGTCACATGGATCGGCGGGAATCTTGCACGCTGTAATAGTTCAGCGCTTGGCTCGTTGTGGTAATGCGGTATTTACGGAAAATCCGGGTCTACTCCACCGAAAATCGAACCTGGTTCGCATGGGTGGGAGGCGAGCGCATTAGCCGCCGAGTCAGCCACTACCCAGGAAATAACAAAATTGGTTAATATTCTTGAGGGATCTTTGTATACGCAAACCATTAAAAATTGTCCTCTCGTCCGCCTTATAAGTTTTATTTCTTTGTTTAGTATGAAATGTACCCTTTGAGGGGGGCCTAAATGATTGTGATATTTTGTCACTTTTTGTTTATGTTTGCAAGTAGTGTTGAAGGCTGTTTAATTTATTACTTTATATTGTTAATTTATTATTTTGTGGATAGGTTCAGTTTACACAGAAGAAAATAAGCTTTGTCGGTAAGGGCGATACGTGACATGCAGTACCCACACCGCCGTTAGCACTCGATGTGTTTCCTGGACATTATGCTATGAAATAACTTTAACCAGACGACCACCTCAATACATATGAAAAGCGCTTATCTTTTTATGTCGCCCGCCGAGAAATGTCATTTTTATGACGTCCTGAACAGGAACATGTTGTTAATAGTCTCCCGCCGTTCATTCTGCTGGGACGTTTCGAATTACTGCGACCGTGACTGAGAAAATGCGGCTTGTGTCAAAAGACTTGTGAGTACATATGGTAGATATAGATAAGATATGAACTGCCATCAAAGAACGATATTAATTTGTTTGGGGAACTTGAACATCAAAGTTTTACACACCTTCATACCGCTTACTTACCTTTATCTGCTTGAAACACATACGCTTAGTCCAGTCACGGTGAAGTGAGCACATAGGCCTTTCACATATAGTGTGTTGTAGATAAATGAATAAAAACAACATTTTAAATCTACACGTCTGAAAGTTAGTAGGTATCTGAAAATTACGAACCAACAACTCTAGATAATGATATTTCCCGACTTTATGAGCAAACATTTACCCTGAACGATGCATTTGTTAAGCGTGATCTGTCGCTGCGTAATTAAATGTACGATATTTCGGCTTCAGAAATGCGTTACCCTTGAAAAAAAATTTGCTCAGAAATTTGGTAAAACCTATTTTATTAGGTTGTTGTTTTTTATTTTTGAAAATTGGCTTCGAGAAATCTACAATTTTAAACTGATGCATTTCATGTTGAAATGTGTACCATGCCATCTTAAAACTAACTGTCGTTATTATTAGTTTTATTAAGGATCCACGGCGGCCGAGTGATCATACCTCAAGTCTGCCACCTAGACGTTCCGGGTTTCGATCCCCGGAGGGGACGGACAACGGATTTTTCACGTGTGGGAAACGAGGCGGATGCTACCGTTGGAATGCGGGTTTTCTCGACATTCTCCCGTTTCCACCGCCCTTGCCTTCCGTCGCTGCTTCATTGTATGTAGGGTCTTAACTTCGTGCCATGTCTCAGTTAACAGCGGGCAATTACGTGCCCCCAGGTTGATTGTACGCATATCGAAGTGTGATACCTATAACTTGGGTTGACTCGCTACTAGATATTTACTATGAAATTATATATATATATATATATATATATATATATATATATATATATATATATATATATATATATAATATGGTAGTTTTGTTTAACTTGCTTACAACAAGTACGCCACGTGAATTTTCCACATTATATTTTTGTGCAGAATATGGCAGAACATCAAGGCGCCGTTATTCCTTGTGCGCTCCACGACCAGGTGTTATTTTTGTGTGTTCTATGTCCAGTGAAAGTGTAAACATGTTTGGACCGCCCACGATTTGAACCCAGGTATCTGTGGAGCGCAAGAATGTACTTCATGCTTAACTCCGTACTGTGTTGCCACAACGTGCACGCAAAATGTCATTGTACGAAATTTTGCCAGTAAAATCTTCGCCGCCAGTTTTGCATGTACTTGTTAAGAAATTAAACACTTGATCAATAAGAAGTAGACTTAAGAAGAAGGGTCGCAGAAATTGAGCTCACCCAATTGCGAGGTTATTTGCCTTACTACAGTTAATAAGAACAGACTTTGCATTTTGTATTTTTGGCTGTGGGAATATTGATCATACCGAAGGCTATGGTTAACAACGTTTAGTAAAATAATGAAGAAATAATAATTGCAAGACATGCAAACGATGTTCCGGTAGTATTTATAGTTAAAAACTTTAATAAACGGACAAATCACACTTCTTTTAATGAAAAATACCTACTCTTATGTGCATTGTATACGTTAAAACAATATATGTTATAGAGGTGAATTATGAAAAGCATCACGTGACTTGTGAAATTCAAATTTCAACTGTATGAACGTACAGTTCAATTGTTTAAGCTTCGATTTAAACCAGTATAATGAAAACATTTTCAAACTCTATTTCTTAGTTCATCATGCTTAAGTTTCCAAGGAAAATAAATTAATTAGCAGACTCCTAGAAAGTGCTCATTTTACTGTGAACAATCATAGACATTTATTTTGTCATGGCTTTACAGTAATAACTATAACGAGATACACATGACCTGAATTTTCGCACAAGGAAATTAACTGATAAAACGGTTCGCACGCGAGATGCCGTGCGTTGTTAACTGCTTACAGAAGTTAGTCGGCTATTCTCGTTAGATATATTTTATAGTACGTTTTCTTCATTAGGTATACGTATCTCGACAACTCAAAAAGTGGTTACTTACGTCATCCACTCCCTGCAATTTACTCGCTTTACAAATATACAGTTGTCGTAAAGAAATTCAATAATTATTATTTTATAATGATTTACAAGCTCTATAAAATTTTTTCTTGGATGGCTGTGTGCTGAAGTTTTGAGTGACGAAACTCATTCTTAAATATACAGTACTGCAAAATCGGTTTCCGACGCAACATTTTGCCTAAATATATTCCTGCATCTATTAAAATAGCTGGACAAGTTAGGGAGTCTACCCTAAGCTTATTAATTTTCGTAAAATATGACACATCACAATAAGTCACTTCGTCATTAACACGGTATGATATTTGGTTTAACTTTGAGCATTAATATTTAGTCAATAAAATTCAACTTTTGTATGAACTTGGAGTTTGGTTTTTAATTAGTGTATTCGACGTAATTTTGCTATTGAAAATAAAAGTAGCCAGTTCAATGTAGTCTTATTAGTGGTAAACATTTTGTTCGAGACTTCGTCTTTGCAGGAACATAGCAGAAAAAAAAGTGATTTTACTGAGAGACATTCCTACAAGAAAATAACAGAAAACAATTTTTTATTGGGTTTAAGGGGGGGGGGGTGGCGATGATTGCCAAAAATATTTTTAGTAACGCAACAAGCAATGTTGAGTGAGTGCTCGGTTATCTGAGCTGGGGCTCCAACCTTAAGTAGGTAGCGCGTTGATTATTATATTTGTATCTTATGTCATGTTGGTACTTGTTGGGTAAGATTGTGCGTGTTCTTATCTCCCCCCTCTCTACCTCCTGCCACTGTTCCCTGTACTCCATAGATTAGCATTGAACGACAAGTGCAAAGGTTTCGATAAATCAACTACGGAGTTATCTTTTCGGCAACTCTTCACATTGTTACAAGGTTACTCATGTGGTGCAGTGGCAGCTCTGGTAAGTGAAACTATCCATATTGCTGGATCCCATAGTAGCAAATCAGTGTTCAAGGTTCTTTAATGTTATTCGTGTAGTTCAGTTTTACTATGTCGATGAGAACTTTGCTACGTCGCTTGTGAATGTTTTATATTCGTTTGCAAGCAGTTAAACCATACAAAGTTTTTTTTTGTCAATAATATAAAGTTTAACTTGCTACACTGTTTTGAAGACCATTGTTGTTCCACAGTTGTCTGCATGTTCTAGGCTTTTCGGATTCAGCCGCGTTACTACTTTGTCTTTCAGCGTTTTGGCAATCGTTGTAACTGCCGTAATCAGGAAGTCTGTTGACTGACAAGTTCATAGTTATACTGTACCTTGGTCTCTGGGTGGCTGTTTTCCTGGTTGGCTAGGCTTGTCGGCCAGTTATACACGCTTGCTTTTTCCTGATTGGCTGTGGTGCTTAGCCAATGCTGGCAAGTCTCTGGGTGGCTGCATTCTAGTTGGCTGAATTATTCGGTCATTCACAAGCACTTGCTGTTTGTTTGTTAATATGGCTGATGATTTCTGGTGAGTCTGTTGTAATTGCCCACTGATTGTAGGATTTGGAACCATCCACGATGATGAGTGCTCGTGTTTTGTTGAATCGGTAGCAATGTTCCCTCTTGATGTTGTTATGGTGTTTCATTATCTCTCACTGTAGTTACGAATGCTGGCTGTTGTAGATAACTTGTCGAATTCAAGACTGTGTTTGGTTTCCATGTAGTATTCTGCTATTTCTGACAGCTAGTTTTCATATTTTTAAGATGTAATGTGTTATTTCATTCTTTTACATTAGCGTCGTCAACGAGTCAGTCTGTGGAGAGAAAACTGGTGTTTGTGCCGCGAATCTTACTGTTCATGGCGTGTGTTGTGTTAAGCGAGTGGTTTAGTGGGAATGTTTGAGAGGGCGTGCTGCATAAATCAGCGCTAACACCAG
The DNA here is from genome assembly GCA_003012365.1 of Medauroidea extradentata. Classification (NCBI taxonomy): domain Eukaryota; kingdom Metazoa; phylum Arthropoda; class Insecta; order Phasmatodea; family Phasmatidae; genus Medauroidea; species Medauroidea extradentata. The sequence goes on from PNEQ01037551.1 coordinate 37,612, forward strand.
AAAGTTTTTTTATGGCAGATATACAAAACAAAACACTCCTAGAGCATAGTACAACTAACTTTAAAGAGAAAATATTTTGTCAGTGCCGTGTTTCTGATGATACTTATGGTGCGTGTATATTTTGTAAGATGATTGCGGGCGCAATATTACGCGAAATGAGAGTAGTTAAACATTTATTATTAACTAGCCAAATGTTTTACCTTCTTCCAGAACTTTTAGATAACTAAACGAAAGTAGTTGTTGGCCATATTCTATTTTCATTTTATTGAATTTGATGTGACATTTACAACTGTTAGGGAACTAAACGATGCTACTATCTTGTATACGTTGTGCACACGCTTGCTTTCCCCCTTCAAATTTTAGTTCTATCATGTCGTGCTGCTCTTAATATTCAGTGGTTAGTGCATTGACGTAACTGAACTAACATAGTGAACTTTGTCTGTTATATTTTCCTTGATTTTTCAAAGAACCGTTAAAGTTTAGCGCGATTATGGCGAAGTTGTATAAGCAGTAGTTTATTTTGAACTGATACATGATTGACTTTATAAATACAGTTTCTTAGACTCAGTAATAAAAAACACGAGTATCGTCCGCACTGTTTGTTATGTACATATTTCGAGAATATTGGAAGTTGTACCCGAAACACTCGGAACTTGATACGAACATGTTAAAATTAACGCCGTGGTTAAACGATAGGTCTGAAACACGTTTAAAAGTTGAACGTTGAACACAAGATTCAGCAACCATATTTGATTGAGTTAAAAAGTAAACATTTTTCGACGTTACACACCCAACCCGGGAATGAGATTTCTGACCTCAACAAACATGATGGGACTTGCAATGTACTGTACCGTATTTGAACTATTATTAAATTGACACTGAATAATATTTGTTTTATTCACTGTATTTTAACCAGCTACAATGTTTTCTGTTATTGTACAAATAATTTAAACACTTTAAGCATGACAGTTTACTTAATTTAACCATTCGTGGCGCACAAAAAATTAGCCATATTTGTTTCACAGCTCGTTTCTTTCGAAGCAGCCAATAGGAGCGCAGCTCAGAAGAAAAGTAGTTTGGAATTACTTATTAAACGTGTTCAGAGTGGACGAGAAGTAGCCAGTATAGAAATGAGTTTGGTTTGTAGCGTATCTTTTACTTCAGCTAAATATGTTGGAAATAAACGAGTTCTAGCTCCCGAGTAACTGTGGTGTGTGTATAATTACATTGCCTAATACTCGAAGGCAGTCAAACTTGGCTGAAAAAAAGTGTGTTCTCGCATTGAGGCAGAACACTTGTTAAAACAGGAACAGGGTGACATTGTTCAACTGGAGGAACAGCTGTGCCCTGTGGGTGAACAACAAGTGCCATGTAAATGTACTGGGATCCTAGTACGTAGTTGGGAATTACGTTCAGTCGGGGCTGCAGCCAGCGTGGTCATAGTGCATACTTCCTTGTGTATACAGCGGTCAACTACAACTTATTATAAGCAACGTTGTCCGGCAGCTTTCTGTGCCCTCTGCTACGCTCGAGGGAATGCTACTCTTGTAACTATGTGTAGAGAAATCTGTGACCAGTAGAAAACCGGACACTGCTATCAAAACATTTGATGGTATGAATTTTGGTCGCCATCCTGACTCGCTCTTTAGTTTTGCAGTGGTTTCGAAAATATTTTTTTAACGTAAATTAATGCATATATTAAATATTAATTCCCACAGTTTTAACACTTGTATAACATTGTTTGTATCTTAATTTTTCTGTTACAATGCACCAAAAGGATTTTTTGATTTTTGCCCCTGAAATATCTCATATTTTGTTGTCAAAATAAGCCAAAATGAAGCGAAATAATTTTTTTGCTAGCAAACGGTTCATTATTAAAAAAAAACGCTTTGCGTACTGTGCATAATCTCAAATTTTTTCAAAGCGTTTAGTAAAAAATTTTTTTAGTTATTTGCAATTGTTTGAAATAAATTAATGGCCATGGCCTTAAAACAAGCTTCCTGACATAGAATTCAAATGCTATTTTTCCTCCATCGGCAAGCAGATATAGACCTACATTTGTTTTTTTAACTCTGTGTGGAAAACAAACTTTCTGCTGAAACAATGATACGTGCAGGAACAAGTCACTGACTGACTTGTTGACAACGTTGGCGTCACAGAGGCACTGCCTTTACGTAATCAGTTACGCAATATAAGGTAACCAATCTCATCCGCTACGCCAGAATCACACGAATTTTCTTTTGTGACCATGCAGACGTGAATAATTTAAGTCGAAACAGGTACGTCTTCCGGAAAGTTAAAATGCTATGCTGAATCTTCGGCTCTGGTTTGCTTGAAAGATGGTGTTTTGTAATGAATTACAATTTTGTGTACTGTGTACAACTCCTGAGCTTCATCGTCCAACACACCAGCTAAGAATACGTTGTGACATCACACTTCATAAATTACCACTTCAACAGCTGCGGGTATAACCCATCTAACGCCGTCGATAAGGTTGTGAGGATACAGTAGGTACGATGTCGACCATGCGGACATCTGAAGACTGGGGATACCGAAGTTGTCTGCCTGTCAACTATGCCAATGCATTTTTATCGTCTCAGAGCTGGATGTATTAAACTGAAGAAGGAACTACGGAAACCTTCAAAGTAACAAATTTTGGGATAATCATACCACGCAGAGGGAGAAGATAAAATAATAATGATAATAATAATTGAAAGGAAAAAAAGAGCCCAGAAAGTTTTAGATAAACGCAGTTGATTTTGACCTTGAGCGTCTGTGGGTTGGGTTCTTTTTGCACACTCCTTCCAATTGCACTCTTGGCAACTCATAGAAACAAGGTAAAATGCACTGGAATAAATAAATAAGTATGTATATAAACTTGTGTATAGCTTCAAATCGCAGTATATGGATAGTAACGGCAAAAATACTATAGAGATCAGTACCGGGCAGCTCTGTGCTGATAACGCGATAATTGTGCGATAATTGAATTAGCAGCGTGAGATGGAACTATTGAATAAATTAATGTTAGAACGTTTCTGTTAACGTAAATATTTTCTCTTGTTTATATGTTTGGTGAACTGTGTTTTTTTAAAGCAATTTATCTTCTTTCAGCCATGGCAATGAAACCTTGTTATTCGTTAAGAAAATGTTTTTCTCGCCTTGTTATATTGGCAGCGCAAATATGTTAAACGAATGAAGTGTGCTGTTGTCTGTTGGCTTACGATGGAAACACGATCACGGTTCTCACAGAATTGCTCAAGCTTGCTGGTATTGGTTAATAGGGTATTTAGTAACGGTTATGTAGTGACGTATACTCCATCAAGGGATATTTACATAGAGAGATCGTTTCTATTCCTTGCCATGCTGTGATACGTTACAATGATCTCGACCAGCTGTTGTGGGCCATTTTGTCGAAATAATTTTATTTGGCATAATGTAGCATTGAGTAAATCGTTCTCAAATATCTCATCATGTGTAGAATTGTGGTACGTCGGCGCAATGAAGATTCCCTTTTCATTTTAGTGCTATGTCCGAGTTTGATTTTTTGTTTGTTTGTATTTTGTTGGAATTTTTGTTTTAAGTTAATTCCAAGTAAGATTGCGAATAACTCGGTATCGAATGTTCTAGTAGAGTACAAATACCACTTTACAAGTGCAGCGCAGGCAAATTTCTCTACATGTATTAAATAGTATCTTTTTACGCATGCTGTGCCGCAAGCTGCATATTCAGGAAGCATATATTCTATAAATATAAATACGGGCGAAATTCTGTATTACAGCAACGAGCACAATGAGCTCTCTATATACAGCGTATAAGCACAAAGTTGTACAAACTATCGTACAACAATACAGGATAGTCAAATGTAAAACAAGTTATTAGATTCTACCTCTCGCCGATATGTGCACTGCTCATTCTCCAGTATTATATATTGTTGTCGGACACTTTTTGTTGTGCTTCTGGGGTAGTTATAAATTGAAATTTAATCGTGATTTAAGGATACATGCTTGCTAGTTTAATTATTAATTTAGTAAGTGTAGCTTAAAAATATTAATAAAGGGTTTCTGTGTTTCAGTTGAATTTGTTTGAGTCGTATAACAAAAATATGTTATTGGTTTTTGTTACGTGCATCAACGTCTTGTAATATCAGCCTAAGATAGAGCCTGTTTGTAAATGTATGAATTGCTCATTGCCATAAGTACTAATTTAAAATTTTGCTAGTATTTCCCAGTTTATGCCGTTAGTAACATGTCTCGCGTACCGAAAATGATTTATAAAAGGATATAATTCTCTATTTTGTCCATGTACTATATTTGGTATTCTACGATAATTTGGTTGTACTCACTGTGTTTGTTGTGTTAGATGATATTCATAAACATTCTCGTAACAAGCCTGCAAACTATTGATGGATAAGAGTCCGCGCTCTCGTAAACAACTCTCGGAGCACTTTGCGCATTCATGGATGAATTCTGCTTGTCTCACTAATACGTAGTGTGTTTACAAGTTCAAGGAGGTCATTAAAATGGAGGGTATTCATGCAAATATTTAGGCGTGTTTATCATTGTTAAATCTGAAACACAACCTTCGCACGAAACATCGGAATGTTTTTAGAAATGTAGGTTTGGGGGAGGGGGGGGACTAATACGTGTTAATAGGTTTTCAAATAACACATTTTCAAGACAAAGATGAAGGTTATCAATCGACTACCGGTCATCTTGTATTTCTTTGAGACCAGTTTGCGATTGTGAGTTGTTTGCGCGTCGTAAGCTCTCTCAAAGCTTACAACGCGCAAATAACACGCTTATTGTTTAACAATATGGTTTCCTGCCAACGTGTGTAATGTGTCGCACATCTTCCTCGCAGATACGACTGTGAATACGAGTCATAGAACAATGATAGTGTAGGTTGTTAGTGTGCCGAGGTCACGGAGGAGGAACGTGGTTTCCTTCTTGGGCTCGTCACGCGAGTGTTGTTGATTGCAGTCACCATCCTTGTAACTATGCAGACGCCTTCCCCTATTTAGCGTGCATTACTCAGCAGTATTCTTCGCTCTAATTACTACCGTTGTTGGCGTTTATTACGTCATGTTTCTGTTTTGCCAGTCACAATCATCTTCGTGGGGGTACGAGTATACAGGAGACGGAGGTTGTGATGTTGGCGAAGTCACAGACATAGTTTTTTTGCGGGTGGCTTGTCCGCCATGTTTATAGTCAACTCTTAGTGCAGCGGGAACAACATTTTGGTTTACTAAAGGCTAGACTTACTAAAACAACAACTTAACTCAGTTTTTTTTTGCCTGTGCAGTAACTGCATAGAAACCTCCTGACTTGAAGAAAACATTTTTCTTGTAGTAAAGTTTTTTCCCCCAGGGATGCTTTTAGAAACTACAGTAGTTATTTTTTTTGTCACATAACAAAATTAAGTAGAATACAAGTATTTTGTGTTAAAAACGATGGCGTGGAAGACGTACCGAAATAAATCAAGCGTGTAGTAATAAGGGAAGGCATCCAAAATGTTTACTCCGCTCAAAGTATCTGCTTGTGTTGGACCATTGATACATTTCCGCTGTTGTTCATCGAGTGCTTCCGAATTCATGGAAACATAACAATAGGGCAATTTGTTGTAAATTAATTAAGTTCTATAAAACAGGGAAGAAGTTACATTTTCCAACATTTTGGAGTCGAAAACAAGACGTTTTCTCTAATATCAGTGTTTGCGTGTAAACCTGTATCTCCATAAATAACTGTTCGGGGAATATGGTCTTTATCCAAGAAAGAAAAAATGTTTTATCTATAGATTTATTTTTTTTTACTTTAGTCCTGCCGTATGTCACTAAAGTGAAAAAAAGAGTGAACATACCTAAATATGATATTTTTATGACTTCGGCGGGCAGTCGCCTGCATGCAGGAGGAAAGTACATAATATAATCTGTAGTTCAATACTATTGCTTTCTACACGTGCAATAACATCTGTAATAGGCTAAAATTTTTGGTATAAATGTAAGTCAAGTTTCTTTGTGTTCAGTACGAAAATTTATATTTGTTAAATACTTACATGTGAGTTTATAATTACAATTGCCAGAACTGTTAATTGTAAAACGAGAGTATACATTAAGTATTCAGCCGACAGGAGGAGCAGACAGTGATGGTTTGTATGGCGGCCCAGGAGGAGCCAGCCAATGTACGAAGGCGGAGCTTACAGAGGGTCCGAACTATGCGTTAGTAACAATTCAATTAGATAAACAGTTCCGGAGTAACTGCTACACAGAGTTACCTATTGTCCCCGGAGACGAGCTGCTATTGGCTTACGAGTTTCGAGGCTCATTTTCGGTAGAAGCCTCCAGTTATGTAGATTTTAGGGACTCGCGAGATGGTCGCTGAGGAAGACGGACATGAGGCCGAGATCACGGGAGTGAATTAAGCCGCGGTATTTTCTGCACAACTCGATCTTGTGGGCGTTACCGAAGGACAATAAATAAAATTACGTTGTATTGATTCCAGCAGTATTTGCCTAACCGTACTTGTTTTCATTACAAGCCAGAAAGGTGGCTAACACATTACATAGTTGCAGATGTAACTTGCGTGCTACTGGACTACGAGCCTGGAATCGCGCGTGCTATAAGGGTGCCTCTCGCTTACTCATCACGCACATAATCGCCTTAAACGCGAGGCGCCTTACTTCTCTGAAGAGGAGTGTGTACCGGTTTAAAATTTCCTCATATGACGTGTAGGAACAGCGGAGAGATAAGAGCCAGAGTAACATTCTCGACGAGAAGCGTATCGCCTGTATTCACAGCGCGCCAAATTGTCATGTAAGCTTTTCATTGTAGTCTTTGTTTTTTTGCTACGGGTCTTTAAGCGGCGACCCTGTAGTTTTATTTATTTTTAAGTAGTATGAAGTAAAGGCCATCGCTTGCCTCGTTTTGTGTGCTGATAACAAAGGAATGTGTGAGAAAAATAATCTAGCAACATGAGGGGAAACTGTTGAACAAATTAGTGTTATTATTTTTCTTTTAACACAGAACGTCTCTTGTTTGGGTGTTTCGCGTACTGCTGTTGTCTTCATTTGTTTTCGGTTGTAACAACAACTATTTATTCGTAGAGAAAAGAAAGCGTTTCTCCACATAGTTAAGTTGGTGAAATTAATGCAATGTAGTGTGCTGTTACCCGTTGGTTTGAGGGGAATGCACAGTCCGTTTTCTCGCAGAATTGCACAAGCAGACTGGTATTGGAGATAGTGAGTGTGATTTAAGGCGTGCTGTGCTCAAGTCAAGGTATATAGCATGTATTGTCATTATATGCACAGCATAGATAGCTCAGTCCGCCGTTGACGAACAAAACTTCTAGGTCCATATTGTATCGCTTGTTTTTTTTTCTATTTTTTTATGTGGAGGACGGATTGTTTGTGTGTGTGTTTTGAAAAACGGGTTTGTTTTAAGACGGATAAAATAATTACATATTTATTTACTTCCGTACTGTAATACAAGGACTTAGGTACTATAATAAGTCTACAAGTAGATATTTTTCTTGCTGGAACTGGCAATTTTAACATTAAATTTTAGTTTAAAAAAAAGTGAAATTGACTGATGGGAGAATCTCATGGCTAGTTTCATACAATAATATTTTAATGTCTATCCTATGCCGAGAAATCACATATTTCAACAATAGCCTAACATAATTTCATTTAATATTGAGTTTAACTAGAGTTTAAAAATAAAAATAATAAATTTCAATTTTTGATAGTAATTTCCACATGGCCGTACTTATTATTTGTCGTTAGTTCATAGCACAACAGAAAAGATAAAAGTAATGTGTGTCCCTTGAACAGCCAGCTATGCCGGAATTCAAATGCACTTGGAAATGTCGCGCAGTTTTTAAACGAAGCTTGTAGGCTTACGTGTTTCAGTTGGAGGCCAGCGCGTGAGAATAGGTTGGTTTGAGCAAGGTCCCGAGCCGGCAGGATTTCCCGCGTGATGACCGAACAGGAAATGTATAATTATACTTGCAAATTACGCGTGTGTGCACGTATTTCAGCGTCTCATGAGTGGCGAGCTTTGCGCTGGTTTTTGGCACGCAAACCATCACAGTTAGCCTACTCGATGTAATGAAGAAAATGAGTAATTTTGTGACTGCGTTGTTGTAAAATGTTGTATAGTGTTTGGAAATTTTAATTACAGTATTTCGGTTCCCTATCACACACACACATAGTATGTACGTACGTATGTGTGTGTGTGTGTATGTGTATATATATATATATATATATATATATATATATATATATATATACACATACATATATGCAATTTGTGATGCCAGTCTTCAGGAACATGCCATTAATATCATCTGCAAAATGTAAGTTCAAATAAAATCCCCTTTTGAAAAAATTTTCTAAGCATACCCACAATAAAAAAGTTCTCAACACAAAAATCACGCAACTTAATAGTCTTAAAAAATTCCTCAGTAGGGACAACATTAAGTTGGTAACTATGAGTTAAAATGCAATCACGGGGTAACTTTGGAAATACGGGTAACTTAGTACACTGCAAAAAATTCTTGCATATGGCAGACTTAAGTAAAAGAAATACTAAAAATAAATTAAAAACAATGAGTCACCATACGAAATTACATGAAATTTTAATCCCAACTGACCCACATAAATTTTTTTTTTGCAAAAGTATCTCAAGTTACACAGTAAAATCAGCGGTTAAATCAGTTTTTTTTAAAAAGTCCCTCTGTATTGGCACATGTCACTGAATGTAATTTATTTTGGATTGGAACGTAAAATGTAAAACCCGTTACGGTAGATTTATTAGCCACATTGCAATGTTTTTACTAACAACTAAGCAATGGGATGAATTAACAGATAAAGCAGTGCGTGCTGTATCGTATGAACCTTTTTTGAGATTCTTTCCATGCGAGCCTATCGTTTCGCCACATGTAAGTATGCGTGCATATGTTGAGAGTACACAGAGTTGTTATTGCTATACATACTCTTATTTTTCCGTGCATGAATCGGGTTACTTTCTTAACCTATCCTGACCCAGAGTCCACAGCCGTGATATACAAGTTGCAGTACTGCACTGTACAAAGCCCTGTAGCCAATAAGAGGCAGTTGTACACATATGTTAAATTTTATTCATTGCTTTGGTACAACACTAAGTTGTTGTGATTGGTTCATCTCAGTAAGTCGGGTAATCAAGATTGTAGCTTACTTACTGCGACCTCAAGCACACACAAATATTTCATGGTTGGTAGATTGTTGGGCCTGAAGGGGTTAACTTATAACTAGTGGCCGGAAAATTTCGCGGATTCAATGACCTGCATGTTGGAATGAACTATCCTATACATTCTCTAACCTCGACTATTTGTCCACTAGCTGCTGCTCAGTGGAACAACAGACAATTAACAAATAGACGGGGCTTGAATGTGCACAAGACAATGGATACTATCCTGCAGGTAATTGAATCCGCGAATTTTTCCGACCCCTACTTATAACTACGCCGCTACAGAATTCGGTTGTGCATGGTATATAATTCACCGCTAAAAGCATCAGTTTAGAATTTTAGGTTTCTCGAAGCAAATTTGCAGAAACAACAGCAATCCCAGACAACAGTTTTTGCCAACTTTCTGAGCAAAAATATTTCTAGAGTAACGTACATTTGAAGATTAATCTCTGACGCCGAAATCTCGCACATATATTTGCGGCGCAAGATATCACGCTTAACAAATGCCTCATTCAGGGTAAATGTTTGCTCATAAAGTTGGACAATATAATTATCAAGGATTGTTGTTTTGTAGTATTTCTGTGTTGACTTTAAAAAAGTGTCGATCTCAATTGTAGAACTCAGCGCTTATTTATGTACCACGTCCTCAGCGTGTGCGTGTACAGGAATCAATTTTCACTTGAAATGACTGGCAGGTGTGAGGGGCGGATATAGTTTTGAAAAGTGCTGGGTTGACCTTGAAGCAGGTGTCCAAGCTCTCTGGCCGGGTGCCCAGCCTTCAACCTCGCTCGGGCGAGAATGTGCGCTTGTATTTAGGGCAATTACCGCTTCTCGCGCGTGTTCGCCAACAACTAGCTGTCTGTAATTATCGTACCCGTCCTTGTGGGACACGGGATAATCGTCCTAACAACTCGGATCAATAATTAAACACGGCTTTTGCGTCATGTCGCTCGCGGCAAGGCAGGACATTTGGCATTAGTGGCGCGGCGCTACAAGTGGCGTGTTTACGAAATGTAGATTCGCACCCGTGCTAACGAGGGGAACAATTCAGTCCGGCGGCGTGCCCCTGGACGGCTGTTTTCGTCTCGAGGGTCAGGGAAACACGGCAGTCCCTGGGGAACACACCGCTCCCACGGGAAAGTCGGCCAAGCCCAGGGCGCCGCACATCTACTCTTGGATCAGCGCAGACAGTAGAGGAAGCCAGCCTCATTCCTCACATATTACAAGGTAGCAGTACTCATTGGTCCCTTCACAGTACAACCTCGACCAACAAGTAGTTCCCCTCGGTACTTTGCTGTACTATAACCCAACAAATACTATTGTAGTGTTTCAGTACCTGACGACAATACTCTGCAGTGTAACGACGTCAGTTTGTGCATCCACTGATAGTAGTGCAGTAGTGTTTGTTTCATAGTAAGAACGTACCAAACTACCAAGTAATCATTTATCTAACTAATTGCTCTCATGGGCTTGGATGCCAATTTCTACATTTTAACGGTAATTATTATTTTTTTAACTTAAATGGAAGCCGTTGTCGTAAAATCGCTTTGTACCTTTGTATAACAGATTTGAACTACGTACTATGATTCTGTCGAGACAAAACATGTCATTATGGTAGTTAGTTAACTAACAAAATTTCCTTTCAGTTATGAACTACACCGTTTTCCTGGAAGTAATACATTACATTGTAAAATCAATTTTCAATTAGTTAGAAAGCAATTTTATGTCATCGGCTTGCGTCTGGGTTTAAAAAATAATTATTTTCTCGAAAGCCCATGGTAGTACCTGGCGGTTCCGTCAATTTTAGTATTTGCTCTGGAGGCATATTCTCTTAAATCTTCCAGTCCCTTATACAATAGTTATACGAATACAGTTACTGGGTAACAATCTTTATGGCGAGAATTCATATTATGTAACTAAAAATGGCGCCGTGAATGTCTTTCAAATGTCTCGTGACTTTTTTTATATATAGAACGGTTCCTAGGGTGTGGTCACGAGAGAAACTTCTCGAAAATGGCCGACTCTTTTGAGCTGCTTTCTACAGCCAACATCGTTGAACAAAATCTCGTTGAAATGTGACTGGAAAGGGGACACAAATATATTCTTTAATATATGTAATATGTTTCGTATTATTATACCTTTGTGTATCTTGCACTGCCGACGCAAACGCCAAATTTAATACATCATGTTTGCTGTTATATCGTGGCCGTAGGTACGCTAATAACGAGCCTCTGCTACTATCTCTTGTACACGCAGTACAGTAACTTCCTACCAGAGGAAAGTGCACTAGATACGAGTGAAACTGATGTAACTTTTAGGCCGAATGCTGAAAAAGAACACGAAATGTAAGTAAAGTAAGGTAAGTGGACTTTACGTCTCGTCTACAGCGAGGTTATTAAAGATGGTGACACACAACTTGGTGCAATGACAGGAGCTGGGAGAGGAGTCGGCCATGGCCTTTTTAAAGGAATCATTCCAGCATTCGCCCGGAGCGATTTCAGGAAAACATGGAAAACCCTGTATGAAAACTACCCGAGCCGGAGATCGAACCCGGGTCTTCCTAAATGCCAACGTGCTACCATTGCGCTACCTCGCTCGGTAAGAAATTTAAGTAATAATTATTTCAAAACGCACTGTGAAAACGGTGGACATATAACGTAGTAAGCTGTATGATGTTTTTCGTAGCATAAAATACAATGTTGCCAAGTATATTGAGATTCTAGTTAAGATGTGTTACAGATGAAGACAGTTACAAGTGACTATCTAAATTCCTGCGCTCTCGAAAAACAGAGACAGGTAACGATCTTTACCATAGGCGGGGTGAGAGGGTGAAATGGACAACACAACATCCATGCCCGAACCCTGGACCTCTCGCAACGTAGATAGGTGGCCAACTGACTAAGCTACGGAGGCTGTCATTACCATAGATACAGTTAGATAATAGACCCCCAGGTCACAAAAGTATAACAGCACTGGCCTAACTTGCACGGGAAGTGAACTAACGATCTTTACTGCTACATGCTTCCTGTCAAAGTACGTTGCCGGGAAAGTAAAATAATTGCCGCCCAGGCGAAATTTAAACATGTAGCTCTCGTCCTTTTCACAAACTTTCCACGTTTCTCCCATTTCCCACTTTTACATTTCAGAATAGAATTGGAATATTTGTTTATGTAGTAGTGAAAAATGAGATGATATCACCCAAAGTGTAAAATACTTTTTTTTTTTAAAGTAATGCGCCCCTCCCTCCTTGTTACAAAGAAAAGTTGGCACGTCCCTGGTTAGTCCACATTTATATCAGAGTTGCAATGCGCAATAGGTAAATCTCTTTTTAATAATTTTTGAGTTTTGAAGTGGCTTCCTAGTTTTCCGTGCTGAACTACACTAGACTTTTTTTTTACGGGCGACGGGTGAATCGAGTCCAAGCATGTAGAGGAGTGCGTAATGTGGCAACGGCGGAAGGAAGGGGTTGAGTGCACATTGCAGTTGTGGCGGTGGTGCGGTTGGCGGCGGCCGCCGAAGTCAGCCGAGTGCGGCCGAGCGAACCCGACTTGTTGCTGGCAGCGCGCAGGCCGCCTGGCTCTGGTCTGGCGCTCCAGTCCTTTGTGTGCGAGCCAGCCACGAGGTCTGTGTGCGTGTCTACGTGCGTGCGTGTGCGAGTTCTGTAAGACGTGTCGAGCAGCGTTGTTGCGTAGGCCGAGGAGTTGCAGTACATCGTGGTTGTGGCTAGTGAGGACGTGGTAGAACTGCTGGACCACCCTGAGTGTTGTTCGGCCCGGCCATCTTGTGGTGACGTGTCTACGGGCGGCCCAGCATCCGGCAGCGTGTCTCATCAATCCCCAGCCTGTGTCCGCGGTGACCTTGGAAGTACCGTCTGCTCGATAAGGTACGGCGAGTGGTTGCTGTTCTTCTGTCAGTATTGATGGCTCGTCAGTTTATGCAGTGGGTTCTGGCTTGCACATATTACAAGCCAGCTTACGAGAAGTGTATGCTTCGTGCCCGTCATGCGCGCTTGCAAGCTTGTACCTGCATAAGTGTGTGTGTGTGGAATATGTGCACGTTGGATTCCTGCTGCAGTGGATGAGTCGTATACGGGATGTGGTGGAGACATAATGAAATTATTTTGTGTAGCTGCGGGTTGTGTGTGTGTGCTTTCGTGTTCCGTTAACTCGAGGCTAAAAACGTAGCAAGGGTTGTCCTAACCAGCCATCGTGCCACGTCTGTGTCTTGCATGTTGGCAAGATTATGTCGCCTATGTATTCAGTAACGAAGCACGTTAATTATCCATTTCACGAACATAAGCATTGTTGGCACATCTCCCACGTAAATCTTTTAAAGATAGTGAGGGTTTGGTAGCTAGCCTTTTATCTCGTGCACTTTGATACGTTTATCGTAACTTTAGGCTTACTGTTTATTTAATTCTCGTGATGGAGCAGATGCAAAACATCGTATTACGAGAAAAAAGTAACGTATAAGTGGTTCGCGATAAGTAGCCTACCTTTGTCCATAAGAATATCTAAAAATATTTATGGCCTCGGGCGTTTCAGTTTCTCGGATTCCTTTGTCCACGTAACATTTGGCCAGAAACGGTAAATTTAACTAGCGTTTCAAAATTGCTCCCTTTATCCAGTTTAACTTGTGTTATTTCATTTCAGACAGTTGTATTCACTTTAGTAGGTAATTGTTGCTTCGTGGCGGTCCAAGAGATTTATAGATTTGCTACGAAGTCCATAAAGCTCGAATTCTGTACGTACGTTAAATCATTGTTGTCGTTAGATGTAAGGAATGTAATCCAGATATTATTAAATTTTTTAAATGTCCTGCAGTAACGAAATCATGATAGGCATCGACACAAGGTTACAGTTTTAATATTGTGTTCGGTCGAAACTCCGTTTCTGCTTCACTTTGACCAGTTGCCGTATATTTCCACTGGGTGGTATAGCAAGTTGGAAAATCCCTACAGGCCGTCATTAAAAGTTGCTGCATACTTGGGCGGTCGCCATTTCGGCCGCGAGCTCGCCTGCCAACGACGTGAAATAGCCCGTTGAACGCGCGACCTTCACTCCATATCGCAGGTCAGTCGAGTTCGTTTAACCGCCGACCGACTTGACATTCCTTTCTTTTTTATATTTGTGTAGCTGCTTAGTAAGCAACACGCACTCATGGTTACGAATTAACGTCTATTTATTTCTCACGTAACGCCTCCTCGGGCATATTCCCCGCGAGCCATGTTAATTGCTGATGCCCACTGGACCCTCTCCCCCCACTCAGCTAGCATTGTTTAACAAAGTTTTTCTCCAACTTGTACGTTTCCTAGGTTGGCTGCAGTGAAGGAACAGGAAACGCGGTGTTTATTCTCCTCCCGTCCCCTGTAGCTATGTGGCTTGTTCCTTCTCATCGCGCATTTATTTATTCAAGCGCAGAGAAGGTTGTGGGAGGATGGTCTCCAGAGTTTAGTCTATTCTTGTCCTCGAGCTGCAGCAGTGGAATTTTTGGCAACTTCCACTGGCACGCGAAGTATCTGGTTTTGCCTTCGCCCCCACCATCTCCCCCATTCCCCGTCGCTTCCTTTCAGTTTCCAACGGTCACCCTCATGTGCGTCAGAGCCGGTGAAGTGTTTTGATTTGTGTTTTAAATGAAAGGTAGGTTCCCGACATTTCCTTTTTTATCTCGTCTCCTAGCGTGGTGCCTTACATAACGGGAATGATAATGCATCAGATCATTGGGAATCCGGGCGATAGTAATGCGGGAAAGAACAAGGGGATAAAAAAAGGGGGGTGGTGGGATTGTAGGAGCCCTGCAGGTGGGCTCGTGATAAACATCCCCCCCTCCATCCCCTTTCTGTGTCCGACCTCCGTCATTCCAGATCAATAACCGGGGGTGAACAAACTTGCCGTTCTGACACAAGCAGGCGCTAATGATTCCTACATTACAAATACACGCGTCACTTCAAATTCGCTGATACTATTTTCCAATTGTCGCAAAATAATTACATGCAATTTTCCCGTAAGATGTTCGAAAACCATATGTTTTTAGCCCTGAGTTTAGTACTCATATTTTATTCGTGTGGCATACTTGCGGTTCAATTTTTTTATTTTCTTGTGCAGTTTTGCGTTGTAGGTCTAACCCGTTACCTTGTCTGTTATTCGGCGTTATAAATTTTGGCCATAAATTATTCGTTCCATTTGACAACGTAATGCGAACTTTATATAATAGGCTATAGACACACACGTGTTGCTCGACAGTTTTAACACTTCTTGTGGAGTACTTAATACATTTTGTGTGAAGTTATTAGAGTCTATTGCTATTTATATTTTTCGGAGCAATAATAATGTACTCGCTAGGTATTTCGTATTACAGTTAGGTTTTGACCTACCTATATATTTTGAACCAATTTGTATCTTTCCACCATTTGGAAAAAAATATCACTGTGATTGAGTTCATTTAAATTTGCTGTTCTTGATAATTGGAGACAGTAATAGGCTTAGCTGGCGTCTGTTTTGCGAAGGGAGTGAAAGTAGATATGCGCTCGAGAGTTGCTCGTATGGTCGTGTGAGTAGACTTGTTGCACAGGAGCAGTTGTTAACTTAAGGGTTCATCCTTTGTTGCAGTACTCGAAGTGACGGGTGTGGGTGGGTGCAGGAAGTTTATTGATTCATGGAACTGTTAATGGGGTTGTTGTAAGTATAGGCGGTTTGAGATAACGTAAGCTCTTTTGAAGATCATCTTATCTAAAATATTAATTAAAAATATTGTTTGTGATCACAGGCGTAACTTTCCAGTACTGTACATTCTAAACACTTTAGTTGTTCATTGGGTTCTTTGTTTGTATTAAAAATGGGTAAGAAACATTAAATGACCTCGTAAGAAAATAGTAACTAGAATTTCAAATTTGCTCACTTTATCCTGAAACTCATATAGCTACTCTCAACCTGGGTATTTAGTCATCCTGCTTGTTTGTGTTTTGTAACTTAAATCGCGATATATTTAAAATGTGATGAAACAGCATTATAGAACTCTAGATGTTTTACGGGAAAACTTTTTTATGTTTGGCGGCTGAAGCGTGTGAATTCATAATATTTTTGTATGTTTTGGTTTTAGTTTAGAGCAGCATACACGAACCACATAAAATTGTCCCATTGCAGTCCTGAATTCTTAGTGTAGCAGAAACAGTAGGTATTTTAACTAACGGTACCATGGCCAGACTTTGGTCAACCCTGCGCGAAGGGATTTTTGCGTGTTGCTGTGTTGAATAGGGTCTGGACCGAAATGCGGGGAGGGTGGGTGGGTGGATGGGGTGGCATCGCGCGCAGGGACGGATCACTAGCCATCCCTCCCGGCGGCTGCCTCTCCCCAACCCTCCTCCTAGTGGTTTAGTGTTAGGAATGCAGGGTGGAGGGTAGGGTCGCAGCCACCCTTCCTGTTCTATTCTTAGCTTGTAGCTCTCGGAACAAGGGGAGCGGGGTGGTGGAGTTATGGCCGCCCCTCCCCCATGCTACACAATCTGGGTCGGCGATCTTCACATCCTCCACGACCTGTTCGCTGCTGGGTGGAGGGGGACGATCACTCTACTTGTGTATGGGGAGGGGGAGATTGTTGGAGCGGTGCCAGGTCGCCGCAGCCCCTCCTTACGCGGACATGGCACGCATGTCTAATTGTTACCGCCGGGAGGGAGGTACGTGACTGTCGTACGTATGACGCGAGGAGTAGTTTCAAAACGCTGTAAACTCTCGCCGACGACGTCGACGGCCATTTCCTTTGTTCTCGGTCTCGCCAGCTGTTTGTTCCCCACGTCGTGCACCGCTCACCCCCTCCTTTGCCTTTCATCGAGTCACGCTCATGTGGTGTGAAGCCTGATCGCCGTAGAATGTCGGGCGACAGCAAGCCACGCTACAGTTTTACTGTGTGTTGACCTTGTTCCATCTTCCCAGGGGCTCCTTTTGGACTTTTGGAGAATTGTACCCTCCCCCCGGCATTTTCTCTTCCGTTGACAAGAGCTTTTTCTTTTCTTTCTACATATTTTTTTTCTTTATTTTTTAAATTTGGAAGTGCGGCACTTATTTCCCAAGAACGGAATTTCTCAGCATTAGTATGCAGTTGGTTTTGAGATGTATTTTCTATTACGTTAATGTTACTTGATGTATTTATTTGGATGCTTTACGCGCCCTCGAACAGTACAAGGTCTTGGTGAGAGGATTTTACGACTCTTTATCAACGAGGTAAGGTTGAACTGAGGTCATCCATGCTTGAGCCGGGATTTGAACTCAGGACCTCTTGCACTGTAGACAGGTGCCTAACCAAGTACTATTCGAAGACCGGCCACAAAGACCAGAATTCGCATGCAGTGATTTCGGGTAAATCATGGAAAAATAGAAACCAGGATGGTCGGGCCGGCGATCGAACCTGGATCCTGCCGAATGCAAAGAGAGTATTTCACCACGCTTGGTTGTGTGTGTAATTTGTTTGTAGCTGTTGTCATTTGTCTTGCCTACCTCCCCTCCCTACTTCAATAAAAATATTATATTCATATCATAAGCTCAAGTGTCAATGAGTTAGTGGGGAAAAAAAGTTTGATATTCTAGTATGCTTGGAGGAAGTCTTATGTAGGGGCTCTGTACTTTCACGAAATTTTTTGCATCATTGTACCTTACGTACAACTATACAGCTGTGCTTCATGGTTGTTGGCGTATTATTTTGTTGAGTCGTCTCGTCTCTTATTTGACTGTACCATCATAATGAGGTCACTGAGAAACTACACTTCTGTTATTTGCCTATAGAACCCCGTTACGCGGTATTCAACCACTGACTTGGAAGCAGAACCGCAGATGGCATTCAAACACGATGTTGCAAAACAAATTTAGCAATCTTTGACGAATTTCTAGGGGGACCGTACTGTATGATGTGTGATGTGGTGTTAACCTTGTGGTTCAGTAATGTCTGTTAGTGTGTGTGAGAGGGAAAGAGCTTGAAGAGGCTGAGGCAATATTTTACTGTCTGTAAAATGACCCTCCTCACATGATTTTACAAGCACATGGACCAATCAAGTGCCTCGGTAACATGTCTACCATTTTGGACAGGCGCGTTAGCATAGCCATGTCGCAGGAACAGTTTTGTAATTCTGTCACATGTCCCCATGTTAATTTGGGGGAGTTGTTTTAAAATATGAAATCCTAATATGTGACTGCTGTAGGCTAAATTTACTAGCACGTGGGGCCTTAATTACAAAAAAAAAAAAAACATTCATGATTACTCTTGCATTGGGAAAATTTCTTACTTTCTGCACGTTTGTATCTGCGTTTTGATACATCATCCCACAAGGTCACGCAGAAGATTGTAGAGTAGTAGCATTGTAAATCAAAATATTATTTCACATAGCCTAGCAAAGTTTGTAAAAATACTGTCTGTTTAAATTCTGTGGCGTGGGCACTTCAGGATGTAGTTGTTTCTCAGCGGTTGGTTGGTGCCAGGGTCAGGTGCAAACTGCTGAAGAAGACTGTCTCGACGCAGTGAACCCTACCATCATCTGTAGGTTGTGGTCGCAGTCTGTCACTTCAATGGACCAAGTAGCAGCTGGATGCGTTGTCTGTTCATATTAGGCTGGTTGAGGCAGGCAGTGGTGAACATTTACAATGTTTGCTGGTATTCTTATCATCGTTGATTGCAGTTTACCACCACAAGCAAGTATTCTACTGGTACAAAGGCTCCATTCAGCTTTGATGTCTTTGGGACAGTTGGCATTGGGCTTAGCTGACGTTTGAGGAAGGCAAGGACTGCAATTCAGTTGGTTGCGCCCTGACCCTTGGAACCTAACTTGTACAGCAACACGTGTCTTCGTTACGTCTCAATGAATAAAATGTATTTTTTTTTAGTTCGAGAGCGGAACCATGATTGTAAGCTTAAGTGTCTCTGATCGGATGGCCACACATTGCGATGGAAAATAATTTTATGATTTCCCAGACAAAACTAAAAATTTCAGTTTTTTTTTCATAAGTGTGAATTCAGCTTATTGGTAAGTTTATTTAACATACTTCACAATAAGTCAAATATTTCAAGTCCGGTCTGTCCAGCCAGTGAACTTGATATAATTAAGCGAAGATAACATTGAACATGACAAAGTACGATTACATGTATGATCTACAAGAGGGAAGTTATTTGAACAAAAAGTAGAGTAATGCTCTCAAAACTCCACTATTTCCATCCTATGACTTTTGCTGAAGTCCGAAATAAGTCACGTGATAAAATTCCCCAGATAGAACAGAAATACCCTGGTGGCCACGATTCCCCTAATAATCCCATGTTTTACAAGTTTTCTACGGCAGTGGTCACCGTGCCCTGAGTTTAAAATAACTTGTAATTTACTGTAATTCCCTCACTGCCCGCGAAGATGCATATATATTAAACGTTTTTAAGACTTGAGTATTTAAAGCTGTTTTTTTTTTGTTCTCGGTCATGAACAGTTTAGGCCATAGATGACTTTTTATTGGTATTAGCGGTGCCGATTGCCGCACATTAATGTTTCGCCACGGAGCGCAAAAAACTAGTGGTTTACGTGTCCTTGCGGCGTGACGCGACTGTCCATGTACACAGCGGCCGTGTTTATCTGGTCGTGTCGTGCTTGGAGCAGCCAGGCCGTGTGCTACAAACTGCTTGTTGCGACGTGGTCCTGATACACGATCCTGGCCATAGGCACGTATTGCTGATTGTCTGTCAAACATGAGTAGCTCTAAGCACGATAGCAGCACTTCAAGTTTGCTGCCGAGCTGTGGAAAAAATATAACACTTTGTATCGGCACATTGCTGGAACACGCATGTCGTGGAGCAGTGTTTTGCAGTTTTACCCACGCCTTCAACGCCTTTCCCCTGCTTGTATTGTGCTTTTGACTGTTGTTAGTCATCAGTTTTAACTTCATGTTAGTGCAAAAATGTTTTGAAATGGTTAATGTTATTATTATAGGTGGTGCGGGATAAAATAGGTGTTTTTAAAACCCCACTTATTATTTTCTTTTAATTTAGTTTTATATTTTCCTGTCAGTTTTTTAGTACACCGCGTTAAAAAATCCAATGCCCAAATAGATAGCGAGGCGTGAGAAAAATAAATTTGGCCGAATAACCATGTTAGAATTCACTCGTTTGTGGACATACGCCATTGATCATGTTTTGTTGACCGAACTTGCATTGAAAGACAAAGTGATAAAATACAAGAAGCACACAAAACGTAAGAAAAATAGTCCCAGTATATATATATGACGGAATTCCTCTGGGATTGTTTTTCTTACGTTTTCTTTGCTTTTTTTTAGCAATGGCGTATGTCCACAAACCAATAAATTCTAATTGTAATCTCCCATTGCAACACACATTTAGAAAAAAAATTAACGAGTAATAGTTACTCACGGGTATCGGACGTGATTCAGAAGACGACGGCGGTTATTGTTTACGGTACTTTATTTGTTGAGCAATGTCACAATAAAAGTTCACTATTATCAGCATTAACCTCCGCGCAGAGGCGGTATAGATGTAGCAGGATGTCCCATGAAGTGTATTCTAGCCCTGTCACCTCAGAGGAGGAATTAGTTGCACGGATTCTCGCGGCGGCCACACATGCTACATGCACCAAGCATCTTCCAGCGAACACGGGACTCCTTGCTAAATCGATACATGCTCTGCGCCCAGGTTAATGCTGCTCATTTTGAACGTTTATTGTAACATTGATAACAAAATAAAAGCACTGTAAACAATTTCCATTTCCACTGGTGTCTACCCAATCACTCCCGATATCCCTGCATACTCATTATTCCTAAACGATTTGTTTCCGACATATGGTTATCTGGCGAAATATATTTGCATTTGTATCGTTCATCTTCCCTACTACTTTGGGCATTAAATTTTTGAACGGTGGATTATAACGTACTCAAAACTTTCCGCCTGAGGCCACAATACATAATATTATTTATTACTATAGACAACATGGTTTCAGTGTGATTACTTTACCACAAACCATCTATACCAAGTACGCACTTGAGAACGTTGCTTGTGTAGTTGATTGTCAGTGAGTAATGAAGTCGGCGGTGTTGACAGTTTACGGTAAGATGAGTGATTTTGAACACCGGGTACTGTCAGCTATAATAAAGGTATATATAGGGTATTTTACTTAGCATCACTGTAAAATATCTACACTTAAACGTTCATTGGTGTCGCAGTGTAAATACATGACTTGAGTTATGTTTGACATATCGGTTGTTTGTCGTTGTATGGTATTGTTGCTAACAAATCGCTTTGTATAAGAGTAACGGATGAATTTTTCAGACAGTGTTGTATATAAAGTAGCGAGAGCAGCTTGGACAGAAGGGTTTTTAGTGACCGAAGTGCAAATAAACACGTTAACTGGGATAGGGGGCACCTCTGGCGCAGATGTTTTCGTGTAGTAGAATTATTTTCAAATCGAAACGCGATTATTTTTGAAATTCGTGTATTGGATATTATCATGTTAAAAATTGTAAGAATTACAGTTTTCCATGTTTGTAGAGTTTGTGATTCAAGCCCTTACTTTTGGATGGTGTTTAAATTTTTTTACTTGAAAACAGTTCATACTACTGACTTGTATAAACAGATGTCCGCTAATAGAATATATACTCGGCAAGAAAGTTCATCGAACTGTGATGATTAGTTTAAGATTTTATGGGCGGTTGGGTGTTCCAGTCTTTTGCTCGACATATTACCCTTCCATGCCTTTTAATCGAGAATAGCTGAAATATCCCTTCTCCGGCGACTTACCTCCCGCGTGTTCAGTGAAAATAAGGTTCTTGTTTAAAACGTAGAAGGTTAGGGCTGTTGTTATTAGCGATTAGAAAAAAAAAGGGGGGGGGGGTGCAGAAATGTCCTGGGGCCTCAGCCGGAATGACGCTCTGGCCCCTTACTCTAAATTCTTTTTATTCACACGGCTAGAGTCCCAGACAACTCTCCCCACAGCCACCAGAAAGCTGGGGACCTGCACTCTGGTATAGATGGTTCAGGATAAACTGAGCATTTTAAAAGCTTAACAAGTTACTTTTGGTTTTTTATTTTCAGTTTATTTATGGTTTCCTGCCACTTTCTTATGTTCACAAAGCTACCCTAATTAACAATCAAAGAGTATAGATTGTATTGTATTCAAAAGTTGACGCCTGAAGTCACTGTGAATATATAATTATTATTGTAGGCAAGGTGGTGTTGGAAAGTGCAGACTTGATGGTGAACCACTTATATAGAGTTGCGAGCGCCTGGCTAGGACTGCGGTATGTTTGCAGACCGATGCAGTCTCGCTGGTAGTGGTCCGTGTCTTCCAAGGCGAGTGAAAGTACACCAAGTCACGACTCTCGTTACGTCTCTCTTCAACCGTTTACAAGTCGCCAGGTTAACTTGGATACATCGCTGTTTACACGGGTTCTCTTCTAATTGTAGCCGAGTCTACTTTTCAAACGTGCAAAATGCCACGAGAGCTATTTCGGCCAACTATTTATTTCGTCTTTCAACTTTTTTTTTTTGCCAAGGTTAAGGCTAGAATGCCTTATCTTACACTTATACCAATTTTCAAACGATATATCACGTGCACTATGATAGAGAGAAAAATGAATTGAAAATTATCAATTCGAAATAATATCTAAGCTTTTAAATTATCAGTGTTGAAATGAAACCCTTGACAGCTGCGACAAAACAGAAACGAAAATAATGTAAATACTGTACTGTTTAGCTTGCAGTACACATTGTTGACAAATTCCACTTTTTTGGCGTGAAGTGGCCGCGGCCAGAAGCACCTTTAAAAATGTATGGGTTGATACCTACAACTAATTACTTAAGGGTCTACAGGACTGGTTGAGGTTAGATCTTCTTGGCAATGGTCGATCAGCCGTTTAGGAAAATAAGGCGCTGGATTCTGGAAAGGGAGGTCCTGTCGCCTGGAAACTACTAGGAACCCATATGTTCTAATTTATAATGTCGCTCTGTATTAAATAATTCGCGAGAATGATGCTAACACTCTGCGGGTCACTAAAAACAACTCACAGTGTTTCCAGCAATGGAGTCGTGTCATCGCCTCGGGAACAATCGAATATAAGGTGTAATAAATCTGCCACGGCTGCCTCGCAAGTACAGCCAGTATCAGCTATAAATCCCTTCCTGAACAAGTGTGCCGGTGTATTGTTGTGTCCCGATCGGATCCGAAAAGCAGTTACCCAAATCTGGCGCGACTCTACTATTCCCCTATCCTGTGTCGGTATTAGTGATCTATGTATATTACAATACAGTGATTCATTTCGTGCAGACTAATTGTCCCATTTATTTCTCCATGATTTAATAATTTCTGAATATAATGAACGTATACAAGTATATGATAGCTAAACGGTCTACCATTTCGTTGCCTGTGATGCCGGAATGTCCAGGTACACACATAAATGTTACATCCATTTTACGCAAAGTCATCTATATTAATTTATTCCGTATGTCGCAATTTATTCCGTATGTCGCAAAGTATCGGGTCTTGCACATGCTTTACAGAGTCAAGGGCCGTTAACACACTACGCGAGTCTGTCAGAATTAAGGAGAGTGATTAGTGGTTATTTTCTATGTATTTTAAGGCTTTGGATACAGCCACTGTTCCATCGTGATAGATAGTAGCCTAGTATACTTGGGCAGTGCAATCTGATGTTATTGTCTGACCCGCGTGCGGTTTTTTGACAGTTGGTAATGGTCCTTTCAGGAATTTAGTCGAATATTTAATTCCTTTAAAACATTGTTTTAACTTGCTTAACTAAGCGAGTGAAGATAATTTTTTTAAGTAGGTACAATTCTGATTGCAGGGAGAAACGACACAGCTATATAATTGATCTAGAGTAAGTAACTGCGGTTGATTTAACGTAAAAATTATATTCGAAATACCAAGTTTGGAGATTTCAACTTTACCGCAAGTAGCGCTGTTACGTAACTTATGAATCTAACCACTCAAACCCTAAAAACAGAATTAGTTGTTTCTGTCACTATAGGCGGTCTGTCCAGGGCGCTACTGTAACTCGATGTAGTTCAGGATAAAGTAAGCACTTTGAAACCCTGGTTACTTTTTGCCGTTCAGATAATTTATGGTTTTCCTAACTTTTTAATATAATCAAAACACCCTAAAAAGTGCATATGTTATAGTGGGAAGCAGGAGGAGTCACGGGTACATTGCCCCTTTCCTTCTAAGGCCTTGAAGCAAGGCTACAAATAAAATAATTTTACATGGTTTTTTTTTATTTTAGTGATATATTATCTAATTTATGAAAGCAAGAATCTTGATCCAACGTGATGACCATTGTACCTCCTGGACGAAGAACTTTAGAACAGCAGTTATTGCGTTTGCCCCTCCCCCCATGGGAATTAGAATAGTTGTGCCTGTGTACGTACAAGTTCTTGAAAAGTGCTCGCTTTACGTGATTCACCTATACTTGAAGAGCGACTCTGTCATGGCGACTGCAGCGTGTGAGAACATAACTTGGACGGCACGGCTTATATTCGCCGGTTGACCTGCCTGCCCTCTGCGTGTAGGAAACTAGCCATTACCTCAAGTCGCTCCACCTTTCTCTAACTCTTGGTGTGTGTTTGGGCAGACGAGGTTTAGAAAGCTGTTCACGTATTGGCGCTCAGCGTGCTGTACGTCAGATGCATGTGTACTATTTCGCGATCCGCTCGTCTCCACGAATTCTTTACACACACACACACACACACACACACACACACACACACACCAACACACACACACACACACACACACACACACACGCGCGCGCGGAGTGGCGCCCTGCATACAGCTCATTGGCGTAGCCAAGGCCGGACATAGGGTAATAACTCCCTCCCCCGCCGCTCGTAACTCATATTAAAAAGGGAAACTATTAAAAAATAGCACTTTTTTAGGAAGAATATTTAAGGTTTCGTTACGAAAACTGCTAAAATAGCACTGCTTTGAACCTTGAAATCCGTGTGTACCCAATGGAAGGTCACTCCGTTTTAAAGGGGTGGTCGGTGTTTATTGACTATATTCTCAGGGTAACACCCACCACTTACCCAAATTCTAGCTACGTGACTGATACATGAGACAAGAATAACAACGAGGATATCAGTAAACTGAGACATATTTAAATATTGCGTATGCTGCGTATGTTTTTCAGCGATTTTGCGCATCGCGGTCTCAGAAGTGTCGGAGCTATAAGGGCTCAAGAATCATGCACTAAATTTTGCTACAGACTTTCCGTTAGCGATTTAATATGATCGCCACTTCTAAGTCATGTTGTAAAAATGGACCGTCAGCATGTTTTTGTTGTGTATTAGGAGTTGGTGAACTGGCGCGTGAGACGTACTGCAGCGTGGTACAAGAAGTATTTCGTCATGTGGAATTGTTGAAACAGTTTATAATGCGTTTATCTTAAAAAAGAACACACACTTCAAACTGTGTACCCATGTGGTGGTTAAGGTATGTTCACGCTTTGGAGAAATCCAAAGCGATCGTGCATTTCCCTGTTTGAGGTGTCTGGAGCGGTGCCACTCTCTAGTATACGAAGGGAGAATAACCACATACACACTCGCAGGGGTGCTGATGTTGCTCCGCGGCTCGTGAGTATTGGTGGGCACTACACCGGGATGGGTTCCTCGGCCTCTGGTGGTTGCTTTACGCTTCCGTGATCCCTCAGCACAAAAACCTATCACACCCAAGTCAACCTGCAGCCTCATTGTGGCGCCACCGGATCTTAGAACCGATGCAGGCTCTGGCGTGCGGGCCCTATGCGACCCCTCAAGAGTTGGGAAAGGGGCATCTGCCTTCATGGATTCTCCAACAGATGGCAACAAGGAGAAACCACTAGGTGGGGTGGGGCGTTAGACTACCTAGCGCTCAGGCTGTTGGAGCCCAAAAGCCCAGTACTCCAAGTGGGAGATCAGGGTAATGGCAATGGACGAACCTGTCGCGGTCTGGCGACCCAGGGCAAACAACCGAGCTGGAAGGCTGTAAGTGTGCCCCCCCCCCACCCCCCGGTGGGTGCACTGGTTAAAAGGTGTACCCAGTGTGTTCCTGTAGTACTCAGATGGTCAGGCTGGAAAACCCACACATTGCCATGGAAATTATGTAGTACTACGGGCGACCATGTTAACCCCACGGTATGGTTATCTGCCGTGACTGGTCTGGGTTGGATACGTAGTGGCGGTGGTTGCCTATATGCTGGGCAGGTCTGGAGAGGACTCTCCCTCTGAGAAACGCCGACGAGTAGTCTGCGAAAGTGACCGGGAGCAGGCCTGGTGAGTCTTTTAGGGGTAAGATAGGCCCCGACTCAAACCAAGAAAGAGGTGGCTGAGCTGAGGATCTCAGTCGGTGGGTAGGTCAGTGGGCGAGAACCAGGGATGGGTGGCCCTTGGCTCTCTCGCTAGCCTCTGTCCTCCTTTGGTAGGTGTATGGAGGCGCAGTTCAGTGTTCCGCTAAAGGGTTTGGGCGGTTCCACCTGACTGTTAGCTAAAGTACACTGCGTAGCAGAGCGTGATCTCTCTCCTCGCCCATGTGGGACCGGGCGCTGGTATGGCCAAGGCTAAGAGGCACCGTTAACAAAGAAAGCCGCGGGAAACTGCGGATGAATATGTATGTGTACCCATGTATTTAAAAATGCTATCCACTAATTAAATCATGATTATCAATCTGTGCTAAAAATGACTGTTTCGTTTTACTGTAGCAGATAAAATGTCACCCGTAATCGTGAAACAAAAATCGTAGAAACCTACATGAACTTCACCACATACTTTACACAAATACAATAACTGGGTCATCGCTTGAAGTCCCGATGAAAAACGCTTACGCAAACACTGAGCGCTAATTTAGTCCTTCGCGCCTAGATGCGTTGAGGTGTTTGACGGGCGTGTTATGTTCGACTAATCGTCTCCCACTTTTCCGCGCCTCAAATGTAAGAAAGCTAAATAAAGTCCAATTACTTTTACGAGTGACGCGTAACTTTTCTTCTGGGTAAATTTATAGAAATTTAACCTGACTGTCGAATATAATACTTATTGATAGAGCGTTAGACATCGCCCATCCTTGTTTGTTGTTACATTTCTAATTGCAGCTGGGAAATTATTATTACTTTCTTAACTGGGATCAGATCTGGAACAGTAACGACAAACAAATATTTATGGTATCTAAAATTCTATCCATATGTATTATACTCAGCAGTTAATTTAAAAGTTTCGTAAGTTTACCTAGAAGAACGTAAAGTCAAACGCTAAAGTAGTCAGTAGTGTTTGAAGCCGTGTCTCGTCGCGACAGTTAACGACGTGTTTTGCTCGCCAATTCACGTAGTGGGAGCTTCGCTGTTGCAGTTATGGAACGTATTGTGTTGAGTTGCGGCCTGTTTGTTTTTCGTCGGAGCGTGCTGTGCGTTGTTCTGGCGCGCTATTTGTTACTCCTCGCGTGCTGGAGTGTCGAGATAAGGCACGTGGCTTGCACGTGGGTAACGGCCTGCTGTCTCCTCTAGGGATCGTTGTGTAACCACGCCCGCCACTTGCCTCTTGTACTAGCAGTAAGATGGCCGCCTGCATGAGTATTATGAGAATGTTACGCTTCAGGGCAGGTAGACTAGCTCTAAGTAGACGCCAAGCTTCATCCGTCACCAGATTATTCCAAAATTGTTCAGCGTTCTGAAGTAATTCTACTTAGAAATAGCATTCAAAAACGTTATACGTGTGTATATTCATTTCATGACTTCCATTTGTTTCTAAAGGTGTTTCACGCTGGCGAAAATGGCTGGTTTTGTAGTCCCTTTTAGGTACGAAAACCTTCCCGCAGAATGTTTTAAAAGGTATATGCGTGTACCGTCCATGACTGATGGGATGGCGGTAAGGTTCCTTGGAAGCAGCGGATGAGCAATGTCGCCTGAGCGTTGAGCAGTTATGCATGCGCGCAAACATCGGCCCTCTTCTTTACGCGTCGATGTTGATTCGAAACGTGCGGTGCGTTCATATTACGCTCGAATGTAAATGTTTTAATTTTTGTATAAGCTAGTGCATCTAATTTTTTTTTCAGTTATTAAAATTACTAGTGCCTTTATGGGTAACTTTGATCAATTGGCAACTGTAAACGGTAATATTTAATTCACTATTGTCGTCTGCGAAACTAAAAAAAGTGATACACAGCGAAGAATGCGAAATCATAAGTACGGTTATTAAGAAGTGTGACAAAGAACCAAAGAAGGTAGCTTGGCATTTCCTTTGAGTCAAGCAGCACATCGTCCTGCTGTTTCGTAGGTGTAATCCAAGCAACGATGAAACGAATAAGCATGGTAAACCTAGGAAGAAATGCCTAGTAAAAAGAACGGGGTGTTTATCGGAAATACACTACCATGATTGTGGATGATTTCGATAGATGTGTAATCAGAAATACGATACATGGCTTTTGTGTTCGCGAGAAGAAAGTTGCAATAGTTTCGAAATTCCAGCTTCCATAAATCTCTATTTTGCGTTGCTAGGAAACAACGTCGAATTCGTCGAGTCCTATAAATGTTTTCGCTTTGCACAATAGCGCACTCTCCCTTTCCTCCCTGACCCTCGTGACGTCAATGCGCCTCTTCCCGGCCGCATTCCTGGCATGGCTCTTCCCATCAGTCGTACACAGTACAATACACCTTCATCTTTAATAATGTGTTTTAATATAATATGGTCACCACTACTGAAAGTCAGTCTTGTCGGCGAACGCCAGTTCAGTGACTTGCTAGGGTCGCGGTGGCCGGCTGTTCAGGCCATTCGCCTCCCGCCAAGGCGATCCGGGTTCGATTCCCGGCGCGATCGGCCCCCGATTTTCGCATTTGGGAATCGTGTCGGACGATGCTGTTGGTCGGCGTTTTTCTGTAGGGTCTTCCATTCCTCCCCTCCTTCATTCCGGCGCTGCTCCATACTCACGTCATGTTATCCTCACCAGCACTGAAGACTGCGATGTTAAGCGCTGACCAAAATATATCACTCACTCACTCACTCACTCACTCACTCACTCATTGACTTGCTCCTAGAGCACGGTCGTAGAAGAACAGGTCTGGACACTTGCCTATCTAACAATGTATTTTGCTTGACCCCCTTGTTGTTTGGCTGTAGTTCGTCAAGTTACCGAGAATGCCGTACTTTTTGGCGCTGTTTTCCGGGCGGTCGGACTCAAACTCCGTCCACATTTTTCAATTGTTAAATTTATAAAGTAAATAAAGATTGCTGGAGCCTTTTCTTGAATTTGTGAGCGAAGAAAGTATTTCATAAATTGATAAAAAATACGTTTTGATAAATTGTTTATCTTAGCGGAAAGGAAGTGGGCGGAGTTTAGTCCGACCGCCGTAACATCAGCGCCAATAAAACACAATATTCTCGGTAACTTGGTGAACTACAGCCAAACAAGGGGGTCAAATATCCAGGCGGGTGTCCAGACCTGTTCTTCTACGCCGTGTCCTAGAGGATACACGTGACACGTCACAACTACTCCAGGGTTGCACAGACAAGACATGCTACCTCTAGTCAAACTCCTAAACAAACAGCACTATTTCGGTTACAGCGTCTGCAGCTACTCGGTGAACCAAATGTGTCAAGTCGAGAACGTTAGTATATAGATCAATAGTGAAGAACAATAACTATATCTCTTTTTATCTACGAACTCGCCGCTCTAGCAACTCGACTAAGTGTGTTCATCCCAGTAATTAGAATAAAACGAAACGTTACGTAAAGTTGTTTAATGTTTTCATATTAAATCGTTCACTGTAATTTTCAAGCGCAAGTCATCTCATACATAAGTTTTAACTAATACTAAGTTGAGCTTTCTTGACAATTACACACTGACAGTCATTCCACTTTAAATGCCACATGTTGTATGATCCCACACACAGTGGCAACACTGCTGCAGGGACTGCCAACAGTAGCCCGCCTCTGCATTTCGAATGGCCCGTCAAATACTTAAACATTTGAGCTAGATTTTAAAATAATTTACCTTACGTTGACTAAAATAAATATTTATATAATTGCCATTTGCTCTTTTTATGAAATAGTTACCGTGAAGATTATGTTAGAACTTCAGTAGGACGATGGACAGTCCAGAACGTATTAATATGTCACCGTCTGCAAAGACTGACGGCGTTGCATATTCATTTTTACGCGAACAAGCAGTTTGGTGCGGGGTGCAGTATGCGCGCTACGTATAGACTGCGTATGTGTGTGTGTGAGGCACAGAAGTGACATAGTGTTGTAAGGTCGCCGCTGGCCGGCGTGTGTAACGCAGTTTCGCCTCTAAGTGCAAGCCACTCAGCTGGCGCGTACCCATTTTTTGAACTTGCAGCGTCATACATTGGAGAATGTGTTCCTTTCGTAGACGAACCATTACGATACGCTTTGAGTTGTTTCGCAAAAAAAAAAAAAAAAATACTTGCAACTCGCTGCAACGCATTTCAAGAGCATGAAAAGTAGGCAATGCTAATACAGTATTATATACGGTGGCCCGTGACAGAAGTTGAATAAACTTTTTAGCCATACATCGGGCAAGGTTGGCCGCCCTGCGGGGATCGTGTGGCTGAAGTACGACACGAGTGTGTTGGAATTAAGGGCGAGTGATCCTTCTCAGACAGGATTTACGGCTTTTTATTACAATGCATATTTTGTTTCATTCACTTGTTCGAAACAATATGGCATTGTTTCGGTCTCTTTTGTCACATATGTAGTTACTCTCGTAAATAAAGCAATTTTTCCTTGTTAGTTATTTCCAACTGTAAAATGATAATTATATTACGATTCCAACAATTTCAGAAAATCGATTGTATGTGTATCTGTGGCCTGTCGTGGCATATATTTTGATACAAGGACCGGAACAGAAGTTATCGAGAGGAAACGGATAAATTCAAGGTGGTAGTATCATGTCGGCATCATCGCGTCCTTCCCCACTACACCTACCAAGCGCGGCATAACTGTGACGTAGCGGAGAAGTGTCGGAATGGCGAAGGAAGGCGCGATCAGTCGCGGCGTGTTCCAGCAAGATGGAAGGGGGAGGAGAGGGGCACGTGCTGTGGGAACCAGCAGCAGGTACTTCCGCCGGATACGACACAGGGACGTGCCCGGCAAACAACGGCCCCGCCCCTACCCGGCACACACACACCTGCCACGCCTGCGGCAAATATCACCAACCACCACTACCACCCACCACATCCAGTAACTATCCGCTAACACTGAAGTAGTCTCTCCCCTCGCTGCCATCTGGCCCACCTGCTTAATTTCGCAACTTTTGACTGTTTGTTGCTAGCCCGAGCGAGTCCGAGAGATAGGCAGCTCTACTGGCTATAGAACTATATTGCTTGACACATGTCCAAAGCAACACTGTTAAGAGGACTGTGTACTTAGCCGTTGGACAGTGTTGTGGAGTGTTACGCGAATACTTTTTTTACGCGAAACCGCCAAACTTATTGTTATTGTTATCTATGAAAAGAACGCCCACTTGAAATTACGTATGCCACTTTTTGAAAATTCAGTATGCTTGTCAGTGACATGATTTTTGGGCCTCTGGAAATGGCTAAAAACGGCTTTTTTTAGACTACTGTAACTATGATAATACTTCCCTGAATTCGTAAATTGCAAAGCGAGAAGCACGACTTGGCCTTGACTTAATACTATTAAAAAATGACAATGTTAAGGTTACCGCTTAAAGTCCCGTAGAAAATACTACAACGGGAACCTTGCACGCCAGTTTAGCTCCTTGCGAATATAGGTGACATGCTCCTGGTCGAGCGTTGTACTCTGGCTCTTATCACTCTTCTGTTCCCGTATGTCGAATATGGAAAAAAAAACACTCCTGTTAGTATTTTAGAAGAAATATAGTTTGGGTTTAAGTAGTTATTTTTGTTAAACCCTTGAACTTTGTCAGTAGTGTTGGTTTTTTATGAGTAAATACATTTCAAGTATACTTAGGTCTATACTGCTGTAAAAGTTGAAAATACACAACTACAGATAGCTAATTCTTTTCCAAATATTGTAGCACCAAACTAAATTTCTTTAGTATCACAATTCATTCTTATGTTATTTTATTTCGTACGTTAGTAATACGCCTTTTCTTCATAGGCTTAATTACATAACATTTTCCAGTCAGCTCATAAAACCAGAATGTGTCATGTAAGACAGAAAAATATTAAGCATAAGATAATATGTTCAGAAATAAATAATATACATTAAGTAATAACTCCTAACTTACCTCGTCATTTTTGCAATAATTCTGTTCTCATAAATATACTCACGGGTGTGTTACAAGGTTCCAACGTGTTTTTAATAATACACACCTATCCCGGGAGCTGTTACTACGTTCTGAATTAGTTTTCGGTTTTATAATATAAACTATACAGTTTTCATTTACATGGCATACATAAACCTGCCGGTTATGGATTTTGTGATGGTTAGTGTGGCTACATTGCTAGGTACTTCTAGTGTGTTACTTCACGTACACACCACAGTTGTTTGTATCTGTTGCTACCGATAACATCGAGATTAGTAAGTACCGCATATGACGACAATGTTTCATGATTAGATTGCCATCTGTTCTATCGCAACAACTAGACACTTGTAATGGCGGAGGAGTGTCCCTCTTCCCATTCTTGCAGGTTGGTGATGATGGCCGTTACTCTAGGGTCGTTTAGTAACTTACTCTCTAAAGAATCATCATGAAATTATACTCGACGGGTCAGCATTGCGTATGCTGCTTGGGCAATGCCAAGCAGTTGTCATATTTTCACGAGGGACATTTCGCGCCCAATGTCACCGGACGCTTTAAAGAAGTATCCAAATTAATATAATGTTAGCCTTTCTGTTCTCAGCACCCATTGCTAGTGAGAGTTCAGTTTGGTGTGCAGGTCCATGAAAGTGAACCTTGATTGTTTACTGTGCTCTCCAGAAAACAAACGTTTTTTATTTCAAACTCCGAAATTTTTAAAAAATACAAAAATTTTCAATACGGTTTTTAAATAAATATCGTGGCTTAGCCGATGACAGTGTTTTTCAGCTTGAATTATTTCATTTCTGTAAGTTTGTTGGTTTTCCTTTATTGTGTAAAACAGGTTTATTTAAATGTGGGCTTTGTTGTTCCGTTATACAAAAACTATGAAGTTAGAAAATGAAACTACAACTGCAGTGTCGGACGGCATACGGCGGCAGATATTTCTAGCGCGCGGCATATTGGTGACTTAACAGCTCTGCAGTTCGTTGGTGCTTGCTGTAGAATTACACGAAACTTATGCCTGCAAAACAAACCATATTCGGTACAAATATAACAATTGCTAAAACAAAACTTTGTGAAGTACTACTAAGCTTAACGTAGAATGCTGCGGCCTTCATGTGTGGCGGATTGCTTTGACAAATATTATGTTTTGCAATAAACGGTGGTTGTTTTTTTTTAACTCTTACTTCAAAAAATTAAAAATAATATTTGTATTTTGATTTTAAAATGATTTTAACAATCGTAAATAACTCGCGCAGGGGTTTTAGGAGAGTAAAATTATTTTAAAATCAAATGGTGAATGTTTTTGAAATTCGGTCATTATAGAGTCCTGGACAGTATCTTACTAAAAATTATAAAAATTAGTTTTCCATGTTTATGGATTTTGTGGTTTCATCAATTCCTTATTTTTCTAAATACTGTTTTTAATTTTTTACTCAAAAGCTAAGCGTACTACCACCCAGTGCTGTATAAATAAACATTCGCTAATAGAATATCCACTCGACAAAAATTTCCCATGGAATTATGATGAGTAGTTTAGAATTTATCGACGATTGAGTATTCTAGTCGTTCGCTTGACATTTTACCTTTCCATAACCCTTAAATGGACACTTCTGTTAAAGTACGACAATCTGTCCAGTTTGTTAAAATTACAGTGTGGCATTTTACAGACATGGCCTATATCATTTTTAATCGCTCGAATTCTGTACACGGCTATCTGTCTGATAAATGCTTATCTCGGGCTTCTATTAATATATTTATTCGCTGTCAGATTGTACGGATATTAACAGTGAGCGATAAGCGCTAATATGTCGGGCTCTTGTTGACTTATGCATGTAAGTTTAGATGAAATTTGCGACGGTATAGGCTGACTGTACTGCCAGTTGCATCCTGTGTAATTATTGACAGAGGACGAATACAGAAGTTGGAACATGTCCCCTCTGTCGTATGGAAACCATTGTATACCTGCGCTTTAGAAACTCATACATGGCAGCTATAAGGGCGACCATGGAGCGTGCACTACTGCTGTATCGCCACTTCGCGCCAAGTACTGAACTAGCATGTAAAATTCCCGCCTACCCATGTTTACTTAGGGACCATATAATTTAATTTCTGGAACATCTGTAGTAAAGTTTAGAGCACATTCCTGAGTTTGGCATACATTCGGTAATATAATTTTGCATGATTTCGACGTTTCCATTCTGAGAAACGCACATGGCAGCTTTATTGTGTTGACCTTTGAAAGTGTCGACAACGAGGCCTTTAGACACCGTGATTTTTACGAAGTCTAGATGGTCAACACAGTGGAGCTATTGGACATGTTTCTCAGAAGGAAAATGTCAAAAGCTGGCTAACTTATACTGTATAGATTATATTACGTTTTTAATTATGAAATGGCCGTTTTATAGCTATGTGGGAGGGCTTAGAAAGTGTGATTTAATGATCATTGTGTCTTAACAGTGATTTCCATTCTTGTCCAGTGTTTTGTTTTTGTACATTGCACAACGGGAACATATGGAATAGTTTCGTATACAAACTGTATTTACGAACACACCGCAACATGTTTGTGTGATAGGCATCGCCTTAAGGGGCCCGCCTCGTGGCACATGTGTTTGTATGAGTGAGGTATGGTGCTAAGGGCGACGTCGTATGGGCCATACAACGGTACGTCACCTCTACGCTTAAGGCGTGCAGTCTTAGTAAAAAAAAACAAATTTCCTATGGGACTTTTAAGTGGTGACCCTATTGTTGTATTTACGAAATCACTTTACTAAAGTCCAATGCACTACCCTTAAATGGTTAAAATGTATTCGGCTAGTATATTTTCCGCTATAGCAGCCTGAAAACCCCGTTTTAACCCATTTAGACGTGCCCTAAAAGGGGATTTCTAATACGTGTGTTGTCTTGAAAGTACTTAAGGGCAGTCGTCTGAAGTGTGTGTTCTTTTCGTAGAGAAACGGCGTGAACACACATGTATTAGTTTCGGTGTAAAACTTGTTTTTCAAACACGCTGCAGTGTGATTTTATGGCAACGAGGCGGGCCCCTTAAGAGATGAGTTTTGAGAATCGCCTCGTCTAGAATATCAACCAAAAACATATTTTACTTTGGTATCAAACTTTAACTAACGTTTGAATACAATATATTACTATAATTATGCTATGTTAAATTACAGAGTGGTAGTAACGTACCTATTAGAGAACGTGAGAAAAGGTAATCAGATTTTAAAAGTGCTCATTTTATTGGGAACCTTCTAAGAGTGTTATATGTAGGTGTATAACATCCTAAGAGTGTTATATGTAGGTGTATAACATCCTAAGAGTGTTAAATGTAGGTGTATGTATGTGGTTCGCCTCGCCACATCAGTGCAGTCGAGGTAGGCGTTTAGCGGGAACTGAGTTGGCTGCTACTGTTATCAAGTTAATGCGCATAATACAAACAAGGCGGTCATCAATTAGAACTGTAATGTCCAGTCCATGTTCATTTGCACTGTGCCGTAACTAGTGTATACGTACAAAGAATACCTACTGCATTCTAATTTGAAAACCAAAGTAGATGAATGGGGTGACGCAATGAAATTAAACTTGTATACATTGTAGTTCAGTAAATGTGGGGAGCTAACTTTTTTTTTTAGCTACGAAATCGTGAATTTCAAATGTTGGGAAATAAATTTTATGTGCTAAGATTGTTTGAAAGCTCAGGATATATAAATTACAGCAGGGTTTTTCATTATAGTAATAACGAAACACTTTTGACGTACGCTGTTGCGAGCGTCAGTTTTAATATAGATATCTGCATACCTACCACTGTGATCTTCGAACAATTCCTACAGTAAGTTAGTAATAAAAAACTGACCACTTTATGGTACAAACGAATTGCAAGAACCTTCACAAGATGACGTTATTAATTAATGTACCTGAAAATTCTTCGTTAGTTAGCTGACGGTAACATAAACTAATATGTACGTATCAGGGTAGTTGTGAATTCGGGTGTTTGTGAATGGAATTAATTTTAACCTTATTAATCCCGGCAGAACGGTCTTTTAGAAATTTGTCATATATTAAGATGTAATGTCTTAGTTGCCTATCGTTACTTTTTTTTCTTGTTAAAGTTTTGTATGTTTTCTTCACGCAGTTAAGGTTTTCTGAATCAACTGCAATATATAGACATATCTCATTATTAAAAATGTGTTAAATCAAGTGCAGGGTATCTGTATCGGTCGTAGCATTTCTCGCAAGCAACGAAAGCCGATTTTTTTTCTTGGGACCGATACTGCTTTTATTGTATAACTGTAAACTGAGTCGGAAATAAACTATTACATTGTATGTTTGGTCAAATATTTACCGTAAAGGGACGTTCACAATCGCCTAACTGAAGGTAACGAAAGCTTACATAGTAAGCAAGCAAGCAGTTGAGATATCAACGGAATGCTCTGGTTGCAGCTCTTTGTAGTGTT
This sequence comes from Medauroidea extradentata, assembly GCA_003012365.1. Lineage (NCBI taxonomy): Eukaryota > Metazoa > Arthropoda > Insecta > Phasmatodea > Phasmatidae > Medauroidea > Medauroidea extradentata. The sequence continues at coordinate 74,534 of PNEQ01037551.1, forward strand.
AACGTGCATACCAACTGCTCAGCCGCTATCTTGTCGTACTGTGTTGTAATCTCTAGTAAGTTACTGCAAGCTCCTTGTGTCGGGAGACGACGCGGCAGACGTGTGGCGGTGCAGCGTGAACTCGGGACCCGGGGAGTGGCCGTGTGCCAAACGGGCGGCGTGCCAGCCTGGCTGGTCAAGCAGCTCTCCTGCCAGGCACATCAGCACACAAAGTTTTCCTGGCGATGCCACCACTTGCGTCCCAAATTATACTCTTCCCCTCCTCCAGTGATTTCAACTAGCAGTTCGTGTGGCTGCCCATCAGCATGCTCCTTCATCTTCAAGCCTGTTTGCAACATACGACATTACTTTACTTTTCTGTAGGGTATACAAGTGCACTATAATTTGTAGATGTCTCGTGGGACGTGTGTTGTTTATCAAGCTTAATTATTGTATTTTAATCTGTACTTAAGCACAAACCATTGGCATTGTAATCTTCGGTAGTTTCATCCTCAACTTAAGTGGCGGCTGCCTGGTGACGGGTATGTTTGTATGTGTGAGGAGAAAATCGATGAGTCGCTAAGAGCGACGTCGGTCGGCACATGTATTGTGATATTGCATCCACGGCCAAAGTTGTAAACGCTGTAACGTTTTTACTGTGGGGCTTTGGCGGTGACTATATAATTTTATTACACGCGTTACTGTAGCAAAGTCCAATGTACTTGTAGACCTCAGTTTCGAACAAATCCATTACATATATCTTGAACAACCGCGTGAAAAAGCCGAATTTAGCCTAGTTTGATGGCTTTAAAATAATGCTTCCAATGTGCGTGGTGTCTTGAAAGTCATACTCATAACTAGTCTGAAATGTGTTTTCTTTTCTTAGACGAGTATTGTGGACGCAAGTTTGCTGGTCTCTGAGAAAAAAAAACCGTAACTCCGAACTCGCTGCACGCAGTTTGGACGCCGCCCTCTACGCGCTTCAAATTAATTGCCGTGTGTATGTAAATACGTACTTGGCAGAACTATATGTTGATGTAGGGAAATAAAATCATCTTCGGACAAGGATAGAGCGTCATTGTAAGAAACACAATGGTAACTAAAACAAAGTTTCTAAGCCCTCCAGCGTGGTTAAAACAGCCTACTCAGACTGACGTACGCCAAAATATACTAACAGGATGTATTTGCAACTGAAGATACAAACATGCACTGAATTATGCTGCAGGCTTTCCACCAATAACATTAAATTGTCACAGCTTAGAGCCGCATAAAATAATTTATCTGCGGGGATCTTGCGCGCTAGTTAGCTCGTGGTGATGTGGCGTTTCATGCGCGCTTCAAGGTCACATTTATAGCTCAGTCACTTCTGAGCCTCTAACGCTCAGGTAGGCAGCCCCCTTAAGGGCTATTGATTGCTACTACCTTGGATTTATCTGTTTCTTCTCGATAACTTCTGTTCCAGTCTGTATCAACATTTTTGTTACGACAAGGCATAGATACAAACTTAATCGATTTCCTGTAGTTGCTGGAACCACAATATATTCGTTATTTTGCAACGGGAAATAGCCGAAAAGGAAAAATTGCTTTATTTACGGGAGCGACTACAGAGGTCGCGACATTAACAGAAACAATGCCATATGGATTCCAAAAAGTGAATGAAACAATAAACTATGCCTTGTCAGCGTGAAAAAAGTAAAACAATGTGTGTATTCCCTGATTTATAAGAAAAACCGTAAAACCGATCTGTCAGGGATCACCATTAATACAAGCCCTGGCGCATCCCCCACACGTATCTCTACCAAACCCTTATGTATTTCGAGGGCGTGCAGATAATTTAATAATAATAATTAAAATAGTTAACTCTCCTGGTTGACTGACCTGGAGCACGATATTGTGGATAAAAACGAAAGGGACGGGTAGATAATAAGCAAGTGTAAGGGGAGCTGCAGAGATCACAAATTCGCCAATCACGCAGTCATGCGTGTGTGCAGAGGTTGTCGGACTCAGCACTGCATTCGCGTGGATAGCTAGGTTACCCTAACCAAAATGATAAACAATTCATGTTTGTTTTACACTCGTGTAATAGATCCACTCAAGACAAGCCCTATATCCCCATTCGTCCAACTGTCCTCCCTCCTGGTTCTTAAGACATGGCGAGAGAGAGAGAGAGAGAGAGAGAGAGAGAAAAAGAGAGAGAGGCAAAGGCAGGGGAGGGGGACGCTAGGTAAGGGGCTGACAATACAATATGCTGTAGACTATTCACGATAAAGTGAGTACTGGTTAAATACATGTAGTGGACGTACCACATTTTTACCATTTGAAATCATATTCCTAGAATAAAATATAAGGTTCCAATATCTTTATGGTTTGTGGCTACCACATCAAATGCTACCTTCCATACTGCATTTATTATTATTCTTATTCTGTGTGGTAACTAGTACCTAGAACATGACACAACCAAGTTGTAATACTAGTATAACTGCACCAGTGCGTACGTCGTATTGGGGAAATAATTAGTTTCCGGGCCTATGTTAGTTGAGATTGTTTGCTAGTTTCAGTATCCTGTACTCGCGTCTTTCGTTTGTACTTCTAATTGTCAAACATGTATTTTAATGCGACATATTTAGTGTACGTGATGCGAGAAAGTAGTGTCGATGGGCTGCGCTAATATGTCGGCGATAAGTCCTCGGGAATGTGTGGTGTAGTTAGCCGGCCGGCCTGGTCAGTATCTCGCAGTGCACACACACCTGGTGTGGTCGTGAAGCTATAACTACGAGTGTGCCTGCATATTCCCTAGACGGGGAGGGGGGTTATTAGACTTCCCCCCCCCCCCACCCCACTAACAACGTGGTAACCACAGGTCACGGGGTCGTGACCCGCCACGACTGCTCCTCGCCCACTCCTCCTCGAGGTTTCCATTTCACACTGCGCATTCCTCCCTCCCTCCTTCATCGTCGCTCTTCCCTTCTTCCTCCCTTCTCTTTCCCATGGCTGGCGGCGCGCGTTGCTTTCTCTCAATGATTCATGCGGCCGCCATTTGTATTCAGCCGCCGTGCGACAGTGCGCGACTTCCGAGTAACCATACCCCCCTCCCCGTCCTCCACGTACCATACCAGTGCTCTTTGGCTCACAACTACTTTATGCGCTGCTTTGACACCAGTCCTCACAGAACTGTGCAAATTACTGCTTCGGTGGGAAATATAAAAGGACGTCTTTTGCCGCGAGCGTGGTTTTTTATTCTCCTCGCCGGGCCGTGCAGTTGTAAAGTGTCGCGTGCGCTCGCCAGACAAACTAAGGTTTACGTCCGGCATCCGGCGCGACTCTGTCTTTGGTCAAGTAGTTCGTCCAAGCTCAGCGACATATGCACTTAAACAGAGCACGCCACAGCATTTATAATAACCAAAAACTGTACTTACTGAGACCAAAGATAATACTTTTTCAGCGTGGGAGAAACGTTTACATTCGTTTATAATTTTATGATAGCTTTCATATTGAAAGAGGCATAGATGAATGCAGAATAGCTGAAAGGAAAAAAAAAAAAAAAAAAAAGCAATGCTCGCTTCATAGTGAACAGACTATAGAAGATCGCGTATTACTTTCTGCGTTTACCACCACATTATTTTTTTCCTCTGACATGTGAGTCCAGAAATCACTCAGCTGCTTTCTAAAGCTCTTGAATGAATATTTATACATTTCCCCTGTAATACTCTCTCACTTTGCGCGTTCGAGACCTTGAAATCAGTAAGGACGAGACAACACGCGCATCACACCTCAACCTAGCCTCTAGGCGCGAGTCATTGAACTGGAGTGCAGTCTTCTCGCCGACTACTGCTCGTGCACCGTTCTGCGCAAACCTTCTTTTCACTCTTCCCATTCCCACAGTGATACAATTAGTTTAGGTTAGTTTGGTTTAAAATATAAAAAAAAAAAAGTTATAATAATGGTCGGTTTTGTTAAGTAAAGAAACTACCATAACAATAAATACGTGGCTGCACAGAACGGTGCGCGCGCAGTTCAAATCAGCCAATAACATGGTTAGTATCATTTATTACTTTAATATTCTTTGGAAAGCCAACCACCTTTAGTTATATGAAAGTACAGATCCATGGTTTTAACTCTGCGTTTTTTCCCCCTAAAAATAAACGCATTGGGACACTCGTATATTGCATTACATATACTTATCGCAATGTTAAAACAGAATGATCAGTTTTATTTTTCGTCGGTGTAAATTTTACACTTCATGGTGTTTTCATAATGTCGGGCTCTTTTTATAGACGCATATAATTGTGAATTGGAAGTGAATCGTGAAATTTTCCCCAGTATGATGTGTAACTACATTCGTCTGTATTTGCAGTTCATAAATCTCGAAATTGTAGTCATATTCCCCACTCCCCTCCACCGGTCCTTTGGTGTATTATTTTTGTTGTTATTTGTGAAGAGCGAGTATGGCTATAAATAGAACTGTTGATACCCTTTGTTTTCATTGCCTTGTTGACATGTCGCCTGGCTGTTGCAGCAACAGGTTTGTTGTTTGGCGGTAGATAATTAGCAAGCCAAAAATGCCGTGACCTAAATACAGGGAAGTGTTTGTCGTGTTGCTAGCCGTTCATCTCTTAGATAAGATAACGATGGACTCGTGCTGTGTCGTATACGTGTGTGTTAGGAACTATATTGCACAAGTAGGGTGGATATGCTACCACGCCGGTATTAGAATTATCAGAGTTGAGAGAACTAGCCGTGACCAAACATATCCTTAAGGCTAGAGAGCTCTATTTATGCTGTTTTTGTTCAAATATGATTTGTATGTTGAATGGATAAGTAAAGAAAGCAACTAAGCCAATGTTTTTTCTTTCATTTGGGCGGTGTTACGCATCAATTGACGATGAGCCAGTTGTGACGATTCAGAAAAACATGTAAGACTTTTTTTTTATTTGAAAAAGTCTTACAAAAGTATTTGAATCCTAAAAAGTCAGTATTTATAATAGAATATAAATGTAAATTTTTTCCCCAAGAATTGGTTCAAAGCTGAAGAATTTATATATATATATATATATATATATATATATATATATATATATAATTATTTATTTGTGTGTGTAACAATTGACACGTAGCCTGGTGATGCATATTACACCATCCATTTGCATGGCTAAACGAACTAAGTCACTGACCTATTGCTTTTATCTGCATTACAATTTTTTTGCTTAATTATGCTAGAAATAGTGACTTCTTTTCACCATCAATCGAAGCGTCTTCCCTCATTTAATACATCTGCATACTAATGTAAAGTAAAAAAAACCTTTGGTTCCTTTTTCCACTGACAGATTTGATCGAATAAATGGGAACAGACGTCTTAAGACCACCACATAGATTATAGATTTATTGAAAATTGTTCTCCGTATGTAACCTACCTTTTAAAGACAAATCTATGTGACAGTTTTAACAATATCTTATTCTTTTTAGAATTAAATAGGAATCGTATTAGCAAAAAAAAAAAAAAAACAGGATGTATTGGGAGCTTTCGCCTTAAGGCAATTCTCGGTATTTTTCCATGGGTAAAGACGACTTACGTAGCCAGTCACTATGTGCCTCTAATTCCAGGAAAATACAGGTGCTTATATATGTGTCTCAACAATTTTTCACTATGGAAACTTTAAATATTCAATTGAGACAGACTGTAATGACAATTTCAGTTATTCACTCTGGGAACTTGAGAGCGTTATAAGAGAAAAAAATGAGTGTAAGTTATACGTTGCCAACAGACAATTTATACATAAATGTAAAATTGTTCATTTAGTGCTGCGGCATGTACAAATAGTACATGTTAAAATTTTCATGCTACTGTAGGCCTAAGTAAGCAGTGCTAACGGCGCGTGTCCATTCGCTGTTACGCTGTTCCACGTGCAGGTTTCTTTTGTTTCTACGGAGTTTTTTACTTCCACCAATTTCTTGAAATCAAAGCTACCCACTTAAATGTCCTCGCATATTCTGTGCTGGACACGGAGTTATCCCAAACAGTAGGGTTATTTCTGTTGGCCTCTCTCTTTGTGTCCTTCGGTTAGTATTTAAAAAAAGTAATTTTCATAAATATCTTTTTTTTTCAGGCCATTGAATATAGCTATAAGTTTTGTTACTATCAGTGCCTCCAATTTTCTGCTATTTAAATCGTTACATCTGACTTTCTCGGTTGTTGATATAGTTGCAAATTTTCATATTTAACTTTACGTCTCAGTTACGTTCTATAACCCAATAACTACGCTGGCTCAATTTTTTTTAAAGTTAGCCAACATTAATTTAATTGCTTCCGAAGTTAAACCGTTACTAACGTTGGTTAAAAGAGAATGTTTTTTTTCCCGCCAGACCTCAACGCCTTTGCCTGAAATAAGAGCGTTTGTTATATTCTTGAAACTTTGCAAATGACTATGCGCTTTCTTTGTTTTTCCTTTCGTCGGTTGTCGGCGTGTTTTTATTGATTTCTTCTCTCGTGTTTTGTCGTGTGTAGCCTTGCGAATAGTTTTTTTTTTTTACAAGGGCATCAGATCTTAAAAAGAAACACATTTTCATCATTCATCATATCCTTTAATGTACCAAAACATCGTATACCACAATCGATTTCAAATTCCTTCATTAATTAGTGCACACAATACTCTCAATAGGCAGACTAATGAGTTTGGTCGCGTCGGGAAATAATTCCCCACAGCGAAAATACATTAGCAGGAAGTGTTGGTTTTCGTGTCACGTGCAACTTCCCCGTGTTCGCCGGTTTAATTTTTCCAGTTTGTATTTATGTACTTGCCCACACATTTTTATTTCGTCGCTATGCTTGTTGCTACATGCATTTTATTGAATTCTTTGTAGCTGGTTAGTTATGTGTTGGAACATTTTATTACCGTTTAATCTTGTATATATGTGGCATTAAAACCTCAATTTATCGGAGCTGTATCTTACAGGTTTATCAGTAAACAAAACAGTTGACCTTTAGTTGAGTTTGGCAATTACGGCCGTCACCCGAAAACGCGTCATAATTTTTTTCTCGTTTGGCAATATTTTCCTTACATCAGGGCAGGAAATGGTTTCGATCCGAAAACGATATATTGAAAGATGGATGTACACATGTTATCCTTGTTCACGTCACGGCTTCCGGTTATGCCAAAGTCACCCGCCTACTGGTCGTTTGTTAGTGTGAGTGAGGCACAGCGCCAAGAGTGATGCTTGACTAAACGTTCAGTGGCGACCCCATTATTTTATTAGTGATAAGTTTTAAGCGAAGTCATTGCATGTTTCTAAGAGTAGTTGGAATTCTTACAGGAGACTTTCTACGATAATATGTTTAGTGTGTGTGGGTCGAGGTTTGGTGACTGTAGTGTTGGGCAGTAGCTGGTACGTGTATTACAGCGGGACATTGAGAAGGAACGGAGCCTGGTAAATAGTCTTATGTACAGAGAGTCTTGTGTCACGAGGTTGGCTGATTGTCGCCGCGCGGAATTGTTCATGTGGCCTCCTCTCAGCAGGTACTGACCAACGTGCTAGCTTGACCTTGTACCACCCACTCTCCCTCCTTCACCTCTTCTGTCTACCTGGGCAAGCGAACCTCTGTTTATGATACGCGTGCAAGCATCTCTGGAGTGGTTGTGTCAGGGCAGTGGCCAGTATTTCTGTTTAGTTGGTCTTGAACTTGGGAATGTTGTAACTAACACCAACAAAGCAGGGTCCGGAATTTGGATTTTCAAGTGCAAAATGTTCCTATGCGGCCCCCGCAGCGTGGTCAGTAGCAAGTCTGTGTTCGAATGCCAGCACGGGCATGAATGTTTGTTTCTTTACTTAGGTGTAGATAGTTTCTAAGCCGTCTCTTATTCAGCCTAATGGCTTAAAACCGAGGACATAAATAAACCTTTTAAATTAAAAATAAACCAGGTTCTTAAATAATGCAAAAAGGGGGGGAATGTTATCTGTACCCCACGAACCCCCTCTCCTTTTCTGCCTGTAGTCCTGGCTTCAGTATCTTTAAAACGTAGGTCGGGCTAGTTTTAGTTATATTATTTTCTTCCACAGCTAAGAAATGTTCGGCTGCAAAACTGGGTAGAGAACTAGAGCAGAGCTGCCAAGTATTACGGATTTTCCGTAATTATTACGGATTTTCCGTAATTATTACGGATTTTCCGTAATTATTACGGATTTAGCCATCGTATTACGGGATTACGGATGATCTCTAGTTTATTACGGAAACAGGACTTTGTTGCATCGTAACAATAAAAAATCGCGTTTTTGAGTGATTGCTACGTGCATGCATTTGTAAACATCGTGTGATCGCGCGTGCGCATAATTCTCGGTAGCATTTATTTGTT